>CABHPH010154049.1:0-15817 GCA_902168325.1 Peromyscus nudipes
CATGAGCATGGGGATGAGTGTGGGCATGAGTGTGGGGATGAGTATGGACATGAGTGTGGGCATGAACGTGGGGATGAGTGTGGGGATGAACATGGGTATGAGGCTGTGAAACTGGAAGAAACTACGAAGGAGAAAAGGAGGAGTTGAAGAAAGGGCAGGGGAGGGCAACAGGACATGTCTGACAGGGCAGTGGAAAGGAGGTTACAGGGGCAGATAAGGGAGGGTAGAGGGATGGCGAGAAGATGCAGGGAGAAGAATCTACAAGAGAAAAGTCTGTATGAAAAAGCCAAAGTGAAACCTCACACTTGGTATGCCAGTAATAATGATGAATTAATTACGAACAAACAAATGATAACTAATGTCCTAAATTCACTGAGGAAACAAAAGAAAAACAGCTGGTGCAGACAGAGCTGGGTACAGGGCTGAGGCACTGACAGCGACTGCAGGACAGCAGGTCGGGGTTTGCATGCTGTGCGGCAAGACACAAGAGGTACTCCAGCAGCAGCAACAACTCCAGTTCCAACCCCAGCAGAGTAAGTCCCACTGCATATCCAAAACAGTCCGCACCCACGGCTAACATAAGAGAGGACACAGCTTTTCAAGACACCATTAATAAAATTAATACTATCGTTTACAATAGCATCAAAAATTAAACTGTTAGGAATAACAAAAGGAAGGAATAAAATGTCTCTAAATGAAGATTAAACACAGGTCAGAACCACAGACAAGGTGTAAATAAGTGGAGAGGGAAGACATGCTCATGAACTAGAAAGTTTGATTTTGTTGTTGTTTTTGTTTTGTTTTGTTTTGTTTTTCATACAGGGTTTCTCTATATAACAGCTTTGGCTGTCCTGGAACTCACTCTGTAGAACAGGCTGGCTTCAAACTCGCAGAGAACCACCTGCCTCTGGCTTCCGAGTGCTGGGATTAAAGGAAGTTTGATATTTTTAATATAACAATTCTTTCAATGTTGATTGAGAGATTTGCTACAAACCCAGACAAAATGTCAATAGTTTTTTGTTAAGAAACTAATAAGTAGTTTGTAAGTTTTATACAAAAAAAAAGGGTGATAATGCCTAAAGCAGTCTTTAGGAAACAGTAGTTAACACATTCTTTGATTCCAAGAACTATTCTAAAGCCACAGCAATTGAAAGGAGGTGTGTGACAACAGAACAGCAGAATAAATCTCGAGATGGTAATAATGGTAAATCTGTAGAATAAAATATCTGTCGCATATAAGTTAAGATTATTCCTAAGCTGAATTAATACAAGTTTTCTTCTCTTATATGCTATTAAATAGTAGTAAATTTTCATGTAAGATACCATAATAATTTAATATATAATAATATGAGAAAACTTAATCAGTAGAGAAATAGATTCAGTCATAAAGAAAAAGTCCTTACCTTGAAAAGTATAGTCATAAAATACAGCCAAAGCAAGGGTTTAATGTGAGATTATTTTGGTATGTTTTATTTGATATGATTTAATGTGAGATTAAGTAGAAGAAATGAGTATAGAATTCTTAAACAGAACACCCACCTTGAAATACTATAAATCTAGACTCTTTTCAAATAATTGTTTCTTTACTACTAAAAACGATGAAAACATTCGGAAGTTTGAGTCTAATCATAAGCAGAGGATGGCTCCAAATGGTTTAATCTCTGAGATAAAGTTCATAATCTTCATAACGTATTTTTTTTCAAGCAAACACTGTAATTTATAACACTAGAATTTCCAGCTGAACTGCGGTCAGCTGAAGTTTTCCCTTAGGAGTAACTACTTGATTACCCTTTCCTAGTCTTGGTCCAGTGCCAGGTTTGAGCCCCCTACAGCCTCAGAAGAATAAAGTTTGATTCCTCCAACAAGAAGAGAGCTCCTACTATATTCAGATGAACAGCCCCCACTAAAGGAATCTGAACCATGGGGAGCACAGTTATGGAAAACGAGCTTCTGTCCGACTCCAAGTCAAAATGCCAGCATTCAGACCTTATAGCTTTGCTGCCGCTAACAACAATTCCCAGTGACACACACTGGGCTGTTTTATAAGAATGCCGAATGCATTTCAGCCAGTGTTAGAAGTCTGAAAGGCAGACCCAAGTGAAAACTCCTCGGGAAGAAACGGTTTTGTAAACGGATGAATATTTGATCCAGTCAGATGTTAAGCAATTCCTTATAAAATCATGAAATGCTGTTTCTCCCCATTTTAAAATGCTTCTCAGACTAGCGCTTAGTCAGTAAGTACTGAAGAAATCCAAATCAGGCGTCCCAGCCGAGACTCACACACACAAAAACTGACCCATGAAAACAGAGCACATCTGAGACCATAACTTTTCCTGCAGGTCTTAACAATTGTCGGTGACATCATTGGGCCATAATCACTGCTGGACCACACCATGGCAAGAGAACTGGGCAAATACTCTGTATCTAACCTGCAGACCAAAATGTCACTCAATGCTCCCACATTAGCTGACCCCAACAAACAAAACCAAACAAATGCAGCTACCCACACAAGTAGAAAAAAAAAAAAAGTAGTTTTGATTGCATTTCCCTGGATGGCTACAAATGTTGAACATTATTTAAGTGTTTCTTGGCCATTTGAAACTCCTCTGTTGAGAGTTCTCTGTTTAGATCTGTACCCCATTTTTAAAATCTGATTATTTATTTTGTTGATGTCTAGTTTCTTGAATTCTTTACACATTTTGCAAATTAGCCCTCTGTCATATGTGGAGTTGGTAAAAATTCTGTTCCCATTCTGCAGGCTGCTATTTTATGTTATTGTCAGTGTTCTTTGCCTTACAGAAGAGTTTTGGTTTCTTGAGGTCCCATTTATTGATTTTTGATTTTAGTACCTGCGTTGGTGTCCTCTTCAGAAATTTGTCTCCTGTGCCAGTGCATTCAAGGATATTCCCCACTTTCTCTTCCATCAGAGTCAGTGTATCTGGGTTTATGTGGATGTCCATGATGCATTTAGAGCTGAGTTTTGTGCAAGGGGATAGGTATAAATCTATTTGAACTCTTCTACATGCAGACATCCATTTACATATTTCTGGTTTCTTTATCAAGAATCAGGTGTCTATAGGTATGTGGATTTATGTCTCAGTCTTCAATTCATTTTCATATAACAAAGTGATTGTCTTTATGTCAATGTGATGCAGCTTTATTACCATAGCTCTGTAGTACAACTTGAAACTAGGAATGGTTAGACTTCTACAGTTCATTTATTGTTCAGGATTGTTTCAGGTATCATGGGTTATTGGTGTTTCTATATGAAGTTGAGATTGTCCTTTCAAGGCCTGTGAAGAATGTTATTAGATTTTGATGTGGACTGAATTGAATCCCTAGATTGTTTTTGGTAGGATGGTCATTGTATTATTTATGGTTCTCTAGAGCCAGAGAACTTATGTAATGAATCTCTCTCTCTTACTATACACACACACACACACACACACACACACACACACACACACATATATATGAGAACCATCATAGCCTACCCCTTGTCAACTTGACAAACAATCATGTCTCCTATGTCATGATTAATTTCCAAATAAAAATAATAACTAGGTCATAATAATGCTTAAACACGATATAACTATCCATAGTACAACTGCAAACACACACACACACACACACACACACACATTAATGTATTCATTCTCTTAAGGGAATTTATTGGAATGACTTGTAGGTTACAGTCCAATAAATTCAGCAATGGCTGCCTGTGGATTGAAAATGTAGGAATCTAGTAGTTGCTCAGACCCACAAGCCTGGATATCTCAAATGGTCTTCTATATATGCAGGCATCCCAAAGAATTATGCTCCAACACCAGTGAAGGAATGGCTATACTGTCAAGGCAAGGGTCAGAAGGTAAAGAAGAAACTTTCCTTCCTTCATGTCCTTACATAGACTTCCAGCAGAAGGCATAGCCTAGATTAAAGGTGTGTTATACCACCTCAAGATCAAAGGCCTGTGTCTACCAGCCTGAAGATCTGGATTAAAGGCATGTTGTTGTCCTTCCAAAAGATCCAGATCCCAGGTGTGCTTTCCATTTCTGGATTGTAGTTCATTAATGATGTAGTCCAGTGGTCAGCCAAGAAGAGCCATAATAGCCTACCCCTTATCAACATGACAAACAATCATATCTCTTATGTCCTGATTAATTTCCAAATAAAAATAATAACCAGGTCATAATAATGCTTAAACATGATATAACTATCCCTAGTATGACTGCAAACACATCATAAATTTAGATTAGGTGGCAATGTCTCTTGGGAGACATCCTTTTAGTGTCTCAAACTTAAATATGATAACCATTGATATTCTCTTAATTGGTGTTAAATAAATTGAAAGAAAACACAAATATCTGTACAAATGCATTCTTACCAAAATTCAACAAAAGCACTCATGTCAGTTATAATCCCCATTTCTGCCACTTGTTGCTTGGCCTTAGATGGTCTTTATAATTACTTTCCTCTACTACCAATTTTGTATTTTCTCTGTCCTCTGCAAGCACCTCAGCAGATCTTGGCTCTTTTCCTGGAGAAGTGACCCATATCTTCATTCCTGACAGGCCTGTGGCCTTTGTCCTGCCTGGATTAGGCTGTTGTAGTTTGCCATTGATTTAACACAGGACATTGTGACATCAGGAGACACTCTAAAGGATCTCTTGCACTCCAGACATAATCTTTCTTACCTCCACTGTGGAAAATCAATCCAATTTTCCAATGGAAATCTAAATCAATCACCCCAACTAACCCTGTTGCTCCTTTCTTAGCCTGTTGGTTTTAGGGCATTAGACGACCTAAGTAGATAGTAGTTTAAGCATCCAGTTCACTGTAATGTTTGCTGTGGCTCCTGAGAGGAGTGCTCCCTGCTCTGGAACCAAAACTCCTAGACCAACAGAACTTTAGTTCACTTGAACAGGAAGAAAAAAAAATTGCTACTGGGACACAAGGTGAGATAGAAAGTGTAACTATTTGCTTTTCCACACCTTGATTCCATGAGTTTGTAGGCTTTCTGTTGTTTCTGTTGTTGTTGATATCCAGCTTTAATCCATGGTGGTCTTAGAGGGTTTATGAAGTTATGTCAATTTTCATGTATCTGTTGAGACTTGCTTTGTGTCTGAGTATGTGATCAATTTTGCAGAAAGTTCCTTGAGGTGCAGAGAAGGTATATATTCTTTTTTGTTTGGGTGAAATATTATGTAAATACATGTTAGATCAGAAGTGAGTCATGACCCCTTTGCAGGGTCAAGTTAACCTTTCACAGGGGTCGCCTAAGCCTAATGAAAACACAGATATTTGCATTATGATTCAAAACAGTAGAATAATGAACAGTTATGAACCAGGAATGAAAATAGTTTTATGCTTGGCTGTCACCATAACATGAGGAACTGTATTAAATGGTCACAAAATTAGGAAGGTTGATAACACTGTGTTAAGTCCATTTTGGTTTAATTAACATCAGTTAGATTCAGCATTTTTCTGTATATTTCTACATAACCAGTTTATTGGTGAAAGGTACTGAAGTCTCCCACTGTCAGTGTATGAGGGTCAATATGTGATTTAAGCTGTAGTAGTGTTCCTTTTACAAATCTTGGTGCCCGTGTTTTTGGTACATAGATATTAAGAATTAAAATGTTGGGACTGGAGGAATGGCTCAGTGATTAAGAGCACTGGCTTCTCTTCCAAAGGACCTGGGTCCAATTCCAAGTATACACACTGCAGCACACAGCTGTTTTTAACGCCAGGTCCAAGGAATCTGACATCCGTACACAGACATGAATGCTGGAAAAACAATGGACATAAAATAAAATTAATTAATTAAAAAATTGGAAATGTCATCATTGTGGATTTTTTCTTTGATGAGTATGTGGTGCCCTTTGGTTAGTTTTGCTAGATATTAGAATGACTTTCATTATACAGGCTTCCTTCTTAGGTCCATTTGTTTGGAGTATCTTTTTTCAACCCTTTACCCTGGGGTAATATCTATCCATCGTGTTGAGGTGTATTTCTTGGATGCAACAGAAAAACTCCAACCTGGTTCTGGAGCAGAGACTGTCTCTGCTCCATGGGGTCTTTGTGCAGGAAAAGTTCTGCCCAAAGGCAGCTCCCACACTCACCCCCCTCAGTTCTAGGCTACAGCACTAGAGGCATTTCTATAGCCTTTGGTCTCCAGAAAAATAAATGAAAATGGGTAACTGAAGTCCAAGCCAGATTCTCTGTTATCGCTGGGGTGTCTATTACAAAATGTATCCAAATTGGGGCTCTTTGACACCATATGTCCAAAACGCCTGATTTCTTTGTGCTCTAGGGCCTGGCCTCAATATGCTCTTGATAACCAGTCAATATGGCCACCAGAGGCCACCCTTGACTTTAATATCCTCTGTCAATTTGAAAATTTCTTCCAGCATATGGACAATTGGTCTGAGCTTCTCTTCATCTAGGGTTTTGGGGCCCTGGCTCTCATCCCTCCCTTTGTAGCCAGTGCCCCATGACCCAGGCTTTGTTGTCTAGTGCTACAGTGCCTTCAGAGCCCCATTTATCTGGGGAGTGGAATCCTGAATCATGGCACCTGTCACTGCCATCTCCACTCCCGACTCCCACCCCTGTTCTCTGTTGGTCTGTCTACTTTCCTCTCACGTTTTCACTCCAAGATGGCCTTTCGCTCTTTCACTCTCCCCATTCCCTTGATAAACCTCTGGTACTAACTCCACTGTTCCTGATGTGTTCTCTTATTGGCATACCTTGGCATGGCCCACCAAAAGGTACCCACTTTGCCTTTTTGCTCACTAGGCTTTCCTGGCATTTGGTCTGGCCGTGTGGGGATTCTTCCCTCCATGTGGGGATTCTTCTTGCAACAGATCCATTCTCTTTCCATGTTTCTGCCTGCTCTCCCATGCTAAACTGTGTAAACTCTGCTATACTTCCAAAGTTTCTTAACCTTTTTTTTTTAAAGATTTATTTATTTATTATGTATACGGTGTTCTGCTTGTCTGTATTCCTTCAGGCCAGAAGAGGGCGCCAGATCTCATTACAGATGGTTGTGAGCCACCCATGTGGGTGCTGGGAAGTGAACTCAGGACCTCTGGAAGAACAGCCAGTGCTCTTAACCTCTGAGCCATCTCTCCAGCCAAGTTTCTTAACCTTTAAGGCTCCACTTCTTAACTCCAAAAAAATCTTTTTTTCTTATGGTTTCTTACATGCTGCACTATACTGTAAACTCTTATTCCAAGGTTTATAAGTTGCTTGTCTGACATGGTTTAAAATCCATATAATTTGTAACAATGTCTGTTTCCCATGGAAAGTTTTGTCTTGCTGTTAGAAATGTCCTGCCTATTTTGTATGAATCTGTGCCTGTATGTTTTCTCGTGGACATGAGAACCACACAGAACTACTTCAGGCTCAGTTGGGTGTGTAACTGTATGTGGCCATTGCATGCTTCTTTCTGACTGGTCTTAGATGCCTGAGTTTACATGTTCCATGCATCTTGGAAATAGCTCAGCTGTTACTATTTGCTGCCTGGGCTCAGAATTTGCCTTTGGGATTCTTGGCCACTGACTCTGATTCAATGACAGAGATTCATACGTCATTGAGGTATAAATAATATTAAAGTTATTTTATTCTCTTCCATCTTATTAAAAAATAGCTAAGGAATTGGTACAGTTAAAAAATATCTATAGCAAAAAGTTAACTTAAAACTTGTAACTCCAAATTCAAACTGCTCTGGAAAACAAAACATGGTTTTCTTCCACCTTAATTAAGTACAGCCATGTGGGCAGCCACAATTTTGACTAAGGTTGGAGAAGAGGGAGGTCAGGTGACTTCACCACCATCTTGAGTAAAGGTGACCAGATGGAGTGGGCCCACCAAGGAGACAAGAGGTCTCCAAGATATTTTGGATTAGGATGAATTACTGTATAATAATTCATGTCCCATCCTGAAAACAAGGTTTATAAAAATTGGATTTAAACCAATGCTGGTTTGCTGAGGTATTAAAGTTTCACCTCCATGCATTCATGTACAGGGATGTATCTTGCTGGTAGCCAGATTTTGCAATGTAAGAGTAATCCACTTTGTAGCAGGAATCTTAAAAAGTTCTTATTAATAAAATCAAACCTGAGGCCAGTTATTGGGGTGAATGCTGGAAGGTCAGAGAGACAGAACAAGCCACAGCTATCCTCACCTGGCCAACTTCTCAGCTGGTCTTGTTTCCTCAGACTGGAAGCTTCTGTGTCCTCATCCCAATGGCTCTCAACTAAACTGCTGCTAGAAGCCTGAAAGCTTATCCAGCCAAATGCTTAACCAGGTCGAATGCTTCTAGTTTCTGGTCTTCACGCCTTATATATCTTTCTCTTTCTGCCATCACTCCCTGGGATTAAAGGCGTGAGTCACCATGCCTGGCTGTTTCCAATGTGGCCTTGAACTCACAGAGATCCCAGATGGATTTCTGTCTCTGGAATGCTAGGATTAAATGTGTGAGTGCCACCATTTTCTAGCCTCTGCATCTAGTGGCTGTCTGTTCTCTGACCCCAGATAAATTTATTAGGTTGCACAATATTTTGGGGAATACAATACCACCATACCACTTGGTATTGATTTTAGAGACACCAAATTCTTTACACTGTTAAAACTTGATTTTACATTCTACAAATTATGGTCATGCTCTGTATCTTCATTCTTAAAATAAAAACTTATAATCACAGCTTAAAACCAGATACTGAGGTATTCCCATCTCAAGATGATACAAGACAGTGACCTAAGCAGCCTGGCAAAGGGACTCTTCTTACCTACTCAGCCTAACAAAGACTGATTTAGGAAGGTATGTCTAACTTCCTTGCTTTTCAGAAATTTTAAGGTCTGTTCAGGCTAGCAGAGACTGATTTAGGAATGTATGTCTAACTTCCTTGCTTTTCAGAAATTGTTACTTTTAAGGCTAACTTTAAAGGGGTAAAGCTATAAAATCCAAATCTTATAAGACATACAAGTTAACCATCAGTCATCTCATAAAAGATCAACTTCTTTAATATGTTCAGTTTTAGCTTATATATATTCTCAAAATTAAGCCTAAAACAAATAACTAAAAATAAACAACATGTGTCTAGTTTGGATATACATAACAGTGAGATTACTTATTCCTTGTGTTTGCATGGGTGTGCCCTTAGGTTGACCTTTCCTACTAGTACCTGGATTTGTAGATAAATATTGTTTAAAATTGGCTTTATCATGGAATATCTTATTTTCTCCATGAGGAGTGATTGAAAGTTTTGCTGGAAATAGAAGTATGAGACGTTATCTGTGGTTCTTAGAGTCTGCAGCATACCTTTCCGGGTTCTTCTGGCTTCTAGAGTCTCGATTGTTAAGTCAGCTGTAATTCTAATTGGTTTGCCTTTATATTTACCCGCTCATTTTCCCTTGCAGCTTTTAATATTCTTTCTTTGTTCTGTATGTTTAGTAATTTGATAATTTTGTGCTGATTGCATACCTTCTTTTCTTTCCTAATCTATTTGGGGTTTTAGATGCTTTTTGAACTTTTGTAGGTATCACCTTCTTTAGGTTAGGAAAATTTTCTTCTATGATTTTTGTTGGCAATATATCCTGAGTCTTTGAGCTGGGATTCTTCTCCTTCTTCTATTCTTTTATTCTTAGATTTGGTTTATTTATAGTGTCCAGATATCCTGCATTTGCCAGGAGTTTTTTGTTGTTGTTGTTGATTCAACATTTGGTTTGACCAATGCATCCATTTCTTTTATTATCTCAGTGCCTGAGACTGTCTCTTCCATCTCTTGCATTATGTTCATAAAGCTTGACTCTCAAGTTCCTGTTCAAATTCCTATATTTTTCATTCCCAAAATTCCCTCAGTTTGTGTTTTCATAGATTTCTTTAAGGGATTTTTAATTTCTTCTTTAAGGAACTCTATTTTCTTCACATAGGCAATTTTACTTTCTTTTCCTTGTGCTTCAGCTATGTTGGAATATTGAGGGCCTGATGTGGTAGGATATCTGGGCACATGTGGAAAAACATTACCTTCTCTGTTATTGATTGTGTTTTATGCCAAGTGTATAAAGCATCTAGGACTCGGATGTTTATAGATCTAGGTGCTATTTCTGGATTTGTGTTTGTTGCTTTGGTGTTTTGTTCCTCTCTGGATTATAAGAGAGTGTGATGGGTGTGTTTCCTGGTAGAAAACTTTGTTTGAACCTGATAGATGTGGCCACTGTGGGTTCCAGATACAGCATGTTTCTGGATATTGGAAGACAACACTTAGGAATGGGGATAAGCTAAGGTTCTGAAGGGGTTCACAGGAGGAAGGAGGGCAGAATGTTCAGTCAGGATTGGCTAATTTCATCTCCTTGCAATGGGGAATGGGAGAGACAGTGAAGAATGGAGACAGTAGAGAGTCACTCCAGGGTGTCTGCTGTGGCACTGGGGATGAGACTCAGCATTGGGCCTAGAGGACCAGAAGGAGAAACGAAGTTCTACAAACAGGCTACCTGCTTTATTGATGGGAGTGGTATCTAGATTGGGGTGACAAAGTGCCTGCTGTAACTAGGGAATGGGATAAAGCCATACTTGCGAGAGGAAAGTTAGAAAAGGAAGGTCTTTGGGATCCTAAACAGATGTGGGAAGAGAGAGAAGGAAGGCTGCAGTGGGTATTGTGTCAAAGATATAGAGGAGACTGAGAGATGGGGTATGGAGGAGAAGAGGGAATTGTGATGGTCTTTAGCTAGCTTTCCTGTTTTCCTGGCTTGCTCAGCTGATGTGTTCAAAGGGAATGTCTGCCACTGTTGGAGGCTGGGATACTGGAATGAATTGGTGGAGGCTAATTCAGGGAGATCTTTATAATCAGTTGGAGATAGAGTTACAGAAGAAAGGGAGACTGCAGCAGGGTTTGCTAAAGAGCTGTGGATGTGACTGGAGGAACTGGATCTAAAGGAACAGAAGCAGAGGTGTGGATGTGCTGCCAGCCTATTTGTTTTCCTGGAAGGAGTGGCCCTTGAATTAGTAGGGGTGCCTGTTGCTTGTTGTTAGGTGGCTGTGACAAAACAGAGTTGGGGGAGGGGTAATAGATGGAAAATATAAGATGGGTACATAGGAGATGGAAACAGGGGCAGAGAAGGCTTCCACAGAGTTCTGATACAGAGTTGGGGATGAAACAATGGGATTTGATCGGGGTCAACAGAGAAAAAGAGATGTGTAGGTAGCCTACCTGGTTTTCTGGCAGGAATATCCTGTGGGATAACGGGGTACCTGCTGTAGTTAGGGGCTGGGATAATGTGATAAATATGGACAGAGAGGCCAGGACAGGATGGTCTTGTAGGACCAATAGGATGTGTGGGCAGGGAGGAAGGAGGACTGTACCTGGTGTTTTGTTGCAAAACTAGAGATGAGACTAGGGTCTTGGGTTTGGAGGGGAGAAGGGAATTGTGAAGGTCTACAGTTGGCTTGCCTATTTCCATGGCCTGCCCTCCTGGTATGTTCCCAGCCAATGTCTGCTGGTGTTGGAAAGTGGGATAATTCGGTGAGTTGTAAGGAGAGAGGTTGGGAAGAAGTTTTTGTGATCCAGTGGGGATGAAGGTCAGAGAGGAAAGGGATACTGCAGCAAATTTTCTGCTACAGACAAGGGATGATACTGGAAAACAAGATTTGGAGGAGCAGAATAAGAGGTACAGATCTGTTGACCATCTTGTTGTGCAGGCAAGAGTGACTCTTCTTAGAGCTATGAATTATCCCACTAGAACTGCTTTTACTTTGTCCCAGAGATAGTATTGTGTTGTGTTTTAATTTTTATTTAATTCACTTTAATCAAGTTATGCTATTGTTAATCCTCCTCATTAAAGCCATAGATTATCTAACAAAAACTCCAATACCAAGCATGAGAAACTTTGCTTGAGTTGTTTGTCAGGTGGTCCAAGTAACTGCAAACAATATCAATTATTGTTATTGCCCTTGGTTGCCTCTCAGAGTTCAAATCTAAATCCTTATTATTTTAGACAAGGGACTCAGAAATTTTGAGCTGGATCTAACATTCAAACCTCCTTCATGCATTCTAAATTTTATAGTACCAGAAGGTGATGCACAAGCGGCTAAAGGATGGAAGCAGTCAACATTTCTACCCAGTTGTGATGCTTATGAACTTCAAGGGCCATCATGACAAGATCCCTAATGGTGCAGTAGTGGCACTCATATCTGGACAGTAACCAGAAGGTGTCTAAAAGGTCAACTCAATATGAGAGAAATGATGCCTGGTACTAGAAACCTATCCCACTACCCATAACTGTTGAGGTCATGAATCACAGAGAAGAACTAACTAATGCCACTCAGTGGACTGGACTAATTCATAGCTTCATTCTAAACCTTATCCTTGTGCCCAGAGGATAAGTTTATGCTTTCTCTCTCCCTACATCAAAGAAGTTTCTTGTTTTAGTGGACAGACATCATTACAGAAAACTATAACCGGTCATATGCAGAGATCAACTGAATTTGGGATGTCAAGCCCCAGTGGATATGCTTACAACCAATTTCTTGCACCTATGACTTAAGGAACATATCAAAAGTGGAGACAGAAAGATTGTAAGAGCCAGAGGACCATAAAGTATGCTACGAGATTATGTGTCCTAGAAATGATAAAGAAGCTATGCCCATGGTATCTCAATAAGATAGATAACTAAACAAGAATTTTTTAAAAATGACAATACCAATAGATGTGCTACCACAAAAGTGGAGAATCTCAAAAAATCCTAGGCCTAGACAAAGAATATTAGAAAACTAGTAACTGCTAACAAAGGGATAATTAATGTCTCCCAGAGATGAACCTTCTAATTGGCTTGCTAATACAAAATTATCAGCCCTGAAGTCATATACACACAAGCTTCACAGAAATGACACAGCAGTTTGCATTTATATATTTTTGATGTGTGTGTGCATGTACATTTGTATGTGGTCTTGCATGTGACAATAATAATAAAAGAAAAACAGGTCACAAATATGAGAAAGAATGAGAGGTGTGGATATGGGAGAGGTTGGAAAGAGGGTCACTGGAAGGGCTAGTGGAAGGAAAGTGAAGGGGAAGTAATGTACTTATATTTTAAATAAAATAAATTTAAAATAAGCTATGGTTCAGTGTGTCAAGCACAGATACTCAATATAAGATTTTGTGCCAAAAAGGTATAAAAGGAATCTCAGAGGGGACATCAAAAATGTGTCCATGTTTCATTAAGGTATAAAATAAAAAAATGTTCTCTTAGTATAATTTATCAAGAGCAAGCCTAAATTTGAATTCTCCACTTCTGTTCCCATGACTTCCATCTGTCTGTAGTTTGTGGACCGTGTCCTCTCTATCTATTTTATGTTTCTGATCTGCTTGTCCCTCTTGCCTGCATGCATTGACTGTCAGTTTTCTGTGTCTATATTCTTCCTGTCACATAGGGCTTTTCTTGATGCATGCAGATGTTATTGTTGAATTTCAACATATTGTTTCCAATATTTATGGTGTACTTGTTGAAGTCTGCTTTTAATCTGTTGGCTGCTGTGACCGAATGATTAGCACTACACATAGTGATATAAGCATTATTCTGGATCATGGACATGGATAAATAGATAATTTAAGATAAATCCAAGGCATAGCAAGGCTGGTTACATCGTTGTTTTAAAAATAGTTTAAATTTGAGCAGATAAATCTGCAGTAAGAGCGTAGCCTGGCTACATGTTTTTCAGTGATCTCAGGGTATACTATTAACTTGGTTGCCACATCTGGAAAACATTTAATCTGCTCGAAGGAAAGAAATATTTAAAAAAATACATTACTACAAGATTTACTTTTTAAAAAATCGAGGCTATGATAGCTATTTTTGGTTATCAACTTCACTTATCTAGAAAGAACTAAAACATAAATACCTGGGCACACCTTAGAGGGATTTTTTAAAATCAAATTGTTTGAAGTGGGAAGACCCACTTCTCATCAGGCTCTTTGATGTGGGAACATACACCTTTAATCCAGATCTTTTAAAGTAGGAAGATCCACCTTTAACCAGAAACACCACTTTCGCTGGCAGCCTAAAGGACGTAGAAGGAGTCATGCTCTCTCTTTGCCTGTCCGCTCTCACTCTCACTGGCATTCCTCAACTGGCATTAGAGCATACGTATTTGGGATTCTGGCATATACTGAAGTACTGGTGAGCCATCCTGCCGCATGAACTGAACAACTACTGGATTCTTGTATCTTCCATTGGTAGACAGCCATTCTTGGACTCGCTAGACTCCAGCATGTGAGCCATTCTAATACATGCCTTTATATTTATAAATATGTACACATACACCTATACATCAAACATATATACTCATTCTATAGTTCTGTTCCTCTAGAGAACCCTGGCTAACACAGGGACCAAAGCAAGGGGAAGACTTAAAGATGCTGAAACTTCTGTGGTCAAATCTGCTCTGGGGGGAAAAGGTAATTCTGAACTCTTGGGAGTGTGATCCCCTACAATTTTGATTTGAAATATTAATGAGAATAATATGCTAAATAAATATGAACAGATTGTATTATGTGCAAATTTAGTATATACTTAAATATTTTTCCAAGGTTAGAAATTACACAAATAATTATATGGGTAAATGCTTTCAAGTAAGCAATGTTGAAAACAATTGTGCACAGATAACCATAGAGAAGTATGTAACAACAACAACAACAAAAAACCCATTAAAAGTCTATAAGAAGTAAGTACATTATAATAATTTATGGTGACCCAAATAAAACATAGTAAGTTATTTTACAATGTTTAAAGAGCCATTTATTCTGTTTTAAATGCATTTCATTTCCTTAGAGGAGAGGAAAAGCAGTTTATTAACATGGAAGATATTGTTTCTGGATAGTCCTAAAAGCCCCAGATGACAAATTTGTGCTGAATTCTGAAGAAGAGGAATGCCAGTGAAGAGTATTTAGAGACACTAAGATAATAAAAATGGACTACTGGGAATTGCCCAGTTTCAAATAGTGATTACATATTCCCAAGCATCTGTATATCAGGATGTGAAGACTCCACTATTTTTTATCCTCATAAAATAAAGGACAGATACAAAACTAAATGTGCATTTTGCTAGAAAACACATCATGAGGAAATATTTCTATTTCCTTTCTAGAACAGCCCTAAGGCTGAAGTCCTCTAATAGTTGTGACTGATGAAATAAGTATATTTCTCTGATTTTGAAATACCAACACCAAGTCAGACTGAAAGAGGAAGAAGATCCCAAATGCTAGTGTTTTCTGATTTTTAGATGGAAAGACATGCATGAATTCTCAGAGAGTAGGAAGATTAAGATAAATGAATGACATTCTCAGTTAATTCTGTTTGCTATAATGCCCAAAGTGGTCATTATAAAAATGATCATAGATATTATCTAACTGGTATTAATCTAGACTTCAATGTTTTTATAGCTTAAGGGTTTATGCATGGTCAAGAGAAACTATTTAACAGAGACAAAAACTCCACGTCCCTTAGTCCCAAAGATTGTGTCTAATTTCCTCATTAGTTTGCTTGAAGAATCTTTGATAAGATTCTCCATTGGATCTTTAGTAAGAGCCAAATACAATTTTATGTCCCACAGAGACAGGGACATACAACTTACACACATTTTGATTCTTCCTAACATTAGATTTTGAGTCTGACTCTAACAATGTACGCTAAAAAAAAGTATAGTTGAAAAAGTTTTCAAATAAAAATAAATGCTGCAAAAGGTACTGAAGGGCTCTATGATAATCCCCTGTGTTTACTGAAGGGCTCTATGATAGTCCCCTGTGTGTACTGAAGGGCTCTA
>CABHPH010154049.1:15827-47845 GCA_902168325.1 Peromyscus nudipes
GATAGTCCCCTGTGTGTACTGAAGGGCTCTATGATAGTCCCCTGTGTTGGTGAAAGTGACAGCATTAGGGTAATCAGGAACGTGTTTCTGAGTCAGTAGACTCAAACCACTGGAGGTACCTGCTAGGCAGTGCTAGGATCTGCCAAGAGAAGATGATGTGGAGTAGTCTGGAGTGGCTGGGGCCTGTGGGAGAATAACAAAAATCACTCAAAGATTCAGGAAGCAGCCTAACCCATTAAGACTGAACAGACTGTGGGGAACAGCTATGTATATATATATATAAATGGGGAACCCAGTGTATTACTTTAGGCACTTACATACTTTTTTAAAATTAGGGCATTTTTTATTCATTCTACACACCAGTCACAGATCTCCCTCTCATCCCTCCTCCTGCCACTCCCAAATCCACCCCCCCTCAACTCACACTCCATCCTTTCCTCTGAAAACATAAGGCCTCTTACAAGGAGTCAGGAAACCCTGGCACATTCAGCTGAGGCAGACCCAAGCTCCTCCCCCCTGCATCAAGGCTGTGCAAGGTGTCCCACCATAGGTAATGGGCTCCAAAAATCCAGCTCATGCACCAGGGATAGATCCTATTCCCACTGACAGGAGACTCCTTAAACAGACCAAGCTTCACAACTGTTTGGCTTATACAGAGGGCCTAGACAAGTCCCATGGAGGCTTCATAGCTATTGGTCTAAAGTTCATGAGCTCCCACTAGCTTGGTTCAGTTGTCTCTACAGACTTCCACATGATGATCTTGATGCCCCTTGCTCATAGAATCCGTTTTCTCTCTCTTCAGCTGGACTCCTGGACCTCGGCCTGTGCTTGGCTGTGAATCTCTGCATCTGCTTCCATCTGTTACTGGAGGAATGCTCTATGATGACAGTTAGGGTATTCACCAATGCAATTACTGAGGTAGGCCAGCTCAGGCACCCTCTCCATCATTGCTAGTAGTCTAAGTGGGGGTCATCCTTGTGGATTCCTGGGAACTTCCCTAGTACTAGGTTTCTCCCTATCCCCATGATGTCTCCCTCCATCATGGTATCTCTTCACTGCTCTCCCACTCCATCTGTGTTCCAGCTGGACCATCCCATTCTCTTATGTTGTCATCCCTCATCCCCTACCCTCACTTGCCCTTCGCACCCCCATTTTGCTCATGGATATCTCATCTATTTCCCCTTCCCGGGGCAATCTATGTGTCCCCCTTAGGGCCCTCCTTGTTATCTAGTTTCTCTGGAGCTGTGGGTTGTAGTCTGGTTATCATTTGCTTTACATCTAGTATCCACTTATGAGTGAGTACATACCATGTTTATCTTTCTGAGTCTGGGTTGCCTGACTCAGGATGATATTTTTAAGTTCCATCCATTTGCCTGAAAATTTCATGATATCATTGTTTTTCACTGCTGAGTATTACTCCATTGTGTATATGTACTACATTTTTTTTTATCCATTCTTTGGTTGAGGGGTATCTAAGTTGTTTCCAGGTTCTGGCTATTACAAATAATGCTGCTATGAACATAGTTGAGCATGTGTCCTTGTGGTATGATTGAGCATTCCTTGAGTGTATGCCAAAAAGTGGTATCATTGGGTCTTGAGGTAGATTGATTCCCATTTTTCTGAGAAACGACCATACTGATTTCCAAAGTGGCTGTTCAAGTTTGTACTCCCACCCACAGTGGAGGAGTGTTCCCCTTGCTCCACAATCTCTCCACATCAGCAGTAATCAGTGTTTTTGATTTTAGCCATTCTGAGAGGTGTAAGATGGTATCTCAGAGTTATTTTGATTTGCATTTCCCTGATGACTAAGGATGTTGAGCAATTCCTTAAATGTGTTCTTGCAATTTGAGATTCTTCTGTTGAGTATTCTGTTTAGCTTTGTAGCCCATTTTTTAATTGAATTGTTTGATATTCTGATGTCTAGTTTCTTGAGTTTTTTAGCTATCTTGGAGATTAGCCCTCTGTCAGATGTGGGGTTGGTAAAGATCTTCTCCCATTCTGTAGAATGTAGTTTTGTCTTATTGACTGTGTCCTTTGCCTTACTGGAGCTTCTCAGTTTCATGAAGTCCCAGTTACTCACCGTTTCTCTCAGTGTCTGTGCTACTGGTGTTATATTTGGGAAGAGGTCTCCTGTGCTAATGCATTCAAAGCTACTTCCTACTTTCTCTTCTATCAGGTTCAGTGTAACTGGTTTTATTTTGAGGTCTTTGATCCACTTGGACTTGAGTTTTGATTTTCAATCTTCCACTTTTTGACATCCAATTATTCCAGCACCATTTGC
Organism: Peromyscus nudipes; assembly: GCA_902168325.1. NCBI lineage: Eukaryota > Metazoa > Chordata > Mammalia > Rodentia > Cricetidae > Peromyscus > Peromyscus nudipes. Next base: position 18,109 of record CABHPH010154049.1, read on the forward strand.
TGTAGATGATTTCTTTTCCCGTTTTACAGTTTTGGCTTCTTTGTCAAAAATCAGATGTTCATGGGTGTGTTGATTAAAATCGGGATCTTCAATTCAATTCCATTGGTCCACATGTGGGTTTTTATGCCAATACCAGGCTGTTTTTTATTACTGTAGCTCTAGTAGAGCTTGAGGTCAGGGATTGTGATGCCTCCAGAGGTTGCTTTATTATACAGAATCATTTTAGCTATCCTGGGTGTTTTGTTTTTCCATATGAAGTTGAGTATTGTTCTTTCCAGGTCTGTGAAGAATTGTGTTGGGATTTTGATGGGGATTGCATTGAATCTGTAGATTGCTTTTGGTAAGTTTGCCATTTTTGCTATGTTAATCCTACCTATCCATGAGCATGGGAGATCTTTCCATTTTCTGACATCTTCTTCAATTTCTTTCTTCAAGGACTTATTCTTGTCATATAGGTCTTTAACTTGCTTAGTTAGAGTAAACTCAAGGTGTTTTATATTTGTGGGTATTGTAAAGGGTGATGTTTCTCTGATTTCTTTCTCAGCCCATTTATCTTTTGTATATAAGAGAGCTACTGATTTTTTTTTGAGTTAATTTTGTATCCTGCCACATTAATGAAGGGGTTTATCATCTGTAGGATTTCCCTGGCAGAATTTCTGAGGTCAGTTATGTATACTATCACATTGTCTGCAAATAGCAAAAGTATGACTTCTTCCTTTCCAATTTGTAGCCCCTTGATCTCCTTTTGTTGTCTTATTGCTCTAGCTAGAACTTCGAGTACTATATTGAATAGATATGGGAGGAGTGGACAGCCTTGTCTTGTTTCTAACTTTAATGGAATTGCTTTGAGTTTCTCTTCATTTAATTTGATGTTTTCTGTTGACTTGCAGTAAATTGCCTTTATTTTGTTTAGGTATATTCCTTGTACTCCTCATCTCGCCAAGATCTTTATCATGAAGGGGTGTTGAATTCTGCCAAAGGCTGTTTCAAGCATGTAATGAGATGATCACATGGATTTTTTTCTTTCAGTTTATTTATATGGTGTATTACATTGACAGATTTTTGTATGTTGAACCATCCCTGCATCTCTGGGATGAAGCCTACTTGATCATGGTGGATGATTTTTTTGATGTTTTCTTGGATTCAGTTAGCTAGCATTTTATTGAATATTTTTGCATCAATGTTCATGAGGGAGATTGGTCTGCAGTTCTGTTTCTTTGTTGCATCTTTGTGTAGTTTGAGTATCAGGGTAACTGTAGCTTTTTAAAAAGAGTTTGGTAATGTGTCTTCTGTTTCTATTGTGTGGAACAATTTGAAGAGTATTAGTATTAGCTCTTCTTTGAAATTCTGGTTGAATTCTGCACTGAAACCACCTGGTACTGGGCTTTTGGGAGGGGTTGGGAGACTTTTAATGACCATTTCTTGTAGTGGGTAGCCATTCCAGTTTGATCTGGAAGTTCCAACCCCCATTGAGACTTTGGCAACTGTCACGCCTATAAGGCGGGGCCAAGGGAGACGCCTGGAGACCCGAGATCTGGATGGGCCAGCTCGCTCTCTGTTCCAGGACCCTGGACGGTGGAGGTTGACCAAGCAGAGCTCCAGAGAACACTGCTGGACTGTGATGCACATTCCCCAGACCCTGCGACCTCCCTATCCCTTCATTTGTAAGTTACCCACTAAATAAATCTTCCTTTTAACTACATGGAGTGGCCTTAATAATTTCTATTTCCTTAGGGATTATAGATTTATTTAAATTATTTACCTGGTCTTGATTTAATTTTGGTATGTGGTAGTTATCCAGAAAATTATCTATTTCTTTTAGATTTTCAAATTATGTGGATTATAGATTTTTGAAGCATTGCCTGATGGTTCTCTGGATTTCCTTGTTGCCTGTGGTTATATCTCCCTTTTCATTTCTGATTTTGCTAATTTGGATGTAATCTCTCTGCTTTTTAGTTAGTTTGGATGAGGGTTTGTCAATCTTGTTGATTTTCTCAAAGAATCAACTCTTTGTTTCATCTATTCTTTGTATTGTTCTTTTTGTTTCTATTTTATTGATTTCAGCCCTCAATTTGATTATTTCCTGGCATCTCTTTCTCCTGGGTGAGTTTCCTTCTTTTTGTTCTAGAACTCTCAGATGTGCTGTTAAATTGCTAGTGTGAGATTTCTTCAACTTATTTATGTGGGCATTTAGTGCTATGAATTTTCCTCTTAGCACTGCTTTCATAGTGTTCCATAAGTTTGGGTATGTTGTACATTTGTTTTCATTGAATTGTAGGTAGTCTTTAATTTCTTCCTTGACCTATCAGTGAATTAGTTGAGCTTTGTTCAGTTTCCATAATGTTTTAGGCTTTCTGTAAGTTTTGTTGTTGTTAAAAATCTAACTTTAAGCCATGGTGGTCCAATAAAATATGTAACTGTAATTCTTGCTTGATAACTATTTTATTATATGTAATTTTACTATGTTGAAGTTAAAACCTTCCTTTTAAATAGAAAGAAAAGGGGAATAATGGGTCATGTCACTCTGTATGCTGTGAATGTGTTGCTCTGATTGGTTGATAAATAAAATGCTGACTGGCCAGTAGCCAGGCAGGAAGTATAGGAGGGATAAGCAGACAAGGAGAATTCTGGGAAGAGAAAGGCTGAGTCAGGAGTTACCAGCCAGACACAGAGGAAATAGGATGTGAAGGCAGAACTGAAAAAAGGTACCAAGCCACATGGCTAAACATAAATAAGAATTATGGGTTAGTTTTAAGTGAAAGAGCTAGTCAGTAATAAGCTTGAGCTAATGGCCATATAGTGTGCAAATAATATAAACCTCTGTGTGTTGACTTGGGTCCAAGCAGCTGTGGGATTGGTGGGTGAGAGATATTTTTCCATACTGTGGGCCAGGCAGTACACAGGAAAACTTCAGCTACAAAAATACAGGAGGTTATTTCAATTTTTTTTGTGTCTGTTGAGATTTGCTTTGTGACAAGTATGTGGTTGATTTTAAAGAAGGTTCCATGGGGTGCTGAGAAGAATGTATATTCTTTTGTGTTAGAATGGAATGTTCTGTAGATATCTATTAAGTCCTTTTGAGTCAAAACATCTGTGAGATCCCTTATCTCTCTGTTAAGTTTCTGTCTGGCAGACCTGTCTATTGGTAAGAGTGGGGTGTTGAAATCTCTCACTACTAGTGTGTGTGTGGGGGGTTGATGTGTGATTTAAGCTTTAGTAATGTTTCTTTTACATATGTGGGTGTCCTTGTATTTGGGACATAAATGTTCACAATTGAACTTCATCTTGGTGGATTTCTTTCCTGTGATGAATATGTAATTTCCTTCCTGATCTCTTTTGATTGATTTTAGTTTAAAGTTTATTTTGTTAGATACTAGGATAGCTACACCAGCTTACTCCATAAATCCTTTTGATTGGAAAGTCTTTTCCCAGTCTTTTATTCTGAGATAGTGTCTGTTTTTGAAGTCCAGTTGAGTTTCTTGTATGCATCAGAAGGATAGATCCTATTTTCATATCCATTCTGTTAGCCTGTGTCTTTTTATAGGTGAATTGTGCCCATTGATATGAAGGGATATTAGTGACTATTGACTGCTAATTCCTATTATTTTTTGGTAGTAGTGTGTGGTGATATTCTATTTGTGCTTTAATAAAGTTTGCCTGGAGATCAGAGGAAGTAGCAAATCATTTTAAGTAAACAAGAAGTCAGGCAGCACAAGCCCTTAATCCCTTAGCCGGGAGGATCTCTATGTGTTCAAGGCCACACTAGAGAACAGAGTCAAGCATGGTGACACACACTTTTAATCCCAGTACCAACCATAGAGAACTGGAGGTCTGTACAGACCAACCAAAAGTGACAGAGCTGTGTAGGAAGAGGAAGTGAGGTAGCTGGGCTAAGATAGCCAATGAGAGGGCAGAAAAGCAAGGCAATAAAGGTATAGGTAGACAGAAAGTAACTTGCATTTGGAAGCTACAGAGTTGGTGAGGTAAGGTTGGTTGGTGGCTATCCCTATTTCCCTGATCTAAGGCTTTCACCCATATATTTGGCTTCATGTTTTTATTTAATATGACCATTTAAAAATGTGTCTACAGTAGTGTGTGGGTATTTTCCTTCTTTGAGATTTTCTGCTGTGAGGTTATCTACTGCCTGTGTTTTCATGAGTGCATCTAACTTCCTTAGGTTGGAGTTTTCCTTCTAGTACTTTCTGTAGGGCTGAGTTTGTGGATAGGAATTGTTTAAATCTGATTTTGTGTTGTAATATCTTGTGCACTCCGTCTATGGTGATTGAAAGTTTTGTTGGATATAGTAGTCTGGGCTAGCATCTGTGGTTTCTTAGTGTCTGTAATACATCTTTCCAGGACCTTCTGGCTTTCAGAGTCTCCATTGAGAAGTTGGTGATATTATGATGGGTCTGTCTTTATAAGTCACTTGCCCTTTTCCTTTGCTGCTCTTAGTATTCTTTCTTTATTCTGTATGTTTAGTGGTGTGATTATTATGTGGCAAGATGACATTTTTGGTGGGTCTAGTCTATTTGGCATTCTATAAGCTTCTTGTATCTTCATAGGTATCTCCTTCTTTAAGTTGGAAAAGTTTTCTTCTATGATTTTGTTGAATATATTTTTTGTGCCTCTGAGTTGGTATTCTTTTCTATAAATATTTTTATTTTATAATTAATTTAATTTTACATATCAGCCACAGATTCCCCTGTCCTCCCTCTTCCCACCCCCAGCCTTCCCCCCCAATTAAGCCCCCATTTCCACCTCTTCCAAGGCAAGATCTCCCCTGGGGAGTCAGCCCAGCCTGGTAGATTCAGTTGAGGCAGGTCCAGTCCTCTCTTCCCTGCATCAAGGCTGAGCAAAGTGTCTCAGCATAGGCCCTAGGTTCCAAAAATCCAGTTCATGCACAAAGGACACCATGATTGGAAAAAGCACAGGGACAAATAGCCAAACTAGTGGAAACACATGAACTGTGAACCAATAGCTGAGGAGCCCCCATGGAACTGGACCAGGCCCTCTAGATAAGTGAGAGAGTTGATTAGCTTGAACTGTTTAGGAGCCCCCCAGGCAGTGGGACCAGGACCTGTCCTTGGTGCATGAGCTGGTATTATTCTTCTATACCTATTTTTCTTAGGTTTGGCCTTTTCTTGGTGTCCTAGATTTTCTGGAAGTTTTATGTTATGACTTTTTTGGCTTTAATGCTTTCTTTGACTCATGAGTCTATTTCCTCTATTGCATCTTCCACACCAGAGATTCTCTATTCCATCTTTTATATTCTGTTGGTTATGCTTGCATCTGTAGTTGCTGTTTGTTTACTCAGATTTTCTTTTTTCAGTACTTACTCAGTTTATGTCTTCTTCATTTTTTCTATTTCAATTTTCAGCTCTTGATATGTTTCCTTCACCTGTTTGATTGGTTTTTCTTTTTTATTTTCTTTAAAGGATTTATTGATTTTTTTCCATTTTTTTTGTTTGTCTTTTCCTCAATTTCTTTAAGGGAATTTTTCATTTCCTTTTTAAAGGCCTCTATTATCTTCATAAATTTATTTTTAATGTTGCTTTCTTCTGCTTCTTCTATGATGTGATGTTCAGGTCTTGCTGGTATAGATCCATTAGGTTCTAGTGGTGCCATATTGTTCTTTATGTTGTTGTATGTATTTTTGCACCGGCATCTACCCATCTCTTCCTCCAACAGGGCCAAGAGGTGTCTGTATCTGAGGGAGCTGCTCTTGGTCCAATCTCTGCTTGCTGTATCTGTCTCTGGGGCCACTCTTGGTCTAATCTTAGCTCTTGGTCTAATTGGAGCTAGTAGATTCTGTCTCAGGAAGCTGCTGAGGTCACATGGGGATGGGTTGTTTTGGGGTAGGGAGTAATTCTTACAGATTGCAGGGTCCAATGAGGGGTGTTGGTGGGGAAGCTTTCCTGCAGGATTCTTCCCTGCTGGCCTGCAACTGGGGCATCCACACTTACTTACTTTTACATGTTGATGTAGTTTTGAGAAAGTTCTTATGAAAGTTGATGTAATGTTGGGAATGTGCATTTCTTTCTTTTTTTTTTTTTTGGTTTTTCGAGACAGGGTTTCTCTGTGTAGCTTTGTGCCTTTCCTGGAACTCACTTGGTAGCCCAGGCTGGCCTCGAACTCACAGAGATCCACCTGGTTCTGCCTCCTGAGTGCTGGAATTAAAGGCATGCGCCACCAACGCCCGGTGGGAATGTGCATTTCTATTTGTAGGCCCACTTCTTTCACCATAAGACCCCACATAAAAAATATCAACATAAGGCCTTCCTTAATTGCCTAAGTTTTGTCTTTAAAGTACTATCCTTAACATGTGAACTACTTTCTATACATAATCAGACTAATAAAAGTAATTAAAAGTATAAATACTTTATTTATAAATGAAATTTATATGTCATTAAAGAGAGTAACATCCATACGTTTTTCATATATCTTGTCATGTATCTTTGTGACAATTAATCATTATCACAGCTTAGGACTAAATGATTCTTATTTTGGATGCGTCACTCATGGGACATGGCTTTTTTTTTTTCCTTACCCAGGGATAGTTCCATCTTCTTTTGTGTTTCTTGGAACTGAGTCATATGGGGCTCACCTGATGATTTCTACTCTGAAAAGAGACATCAATAAAATTAATGCATATTCACATTTCATAGTGTTGCTAAGGTTAAATATTACATGGAACACAAGATATAGGAGATATGTTCCTGTTTATAGTCAGGAAAGATTTGTCTGAAAGCAAACATTCATCTATGAAATTTAAAGGTTGTAAACATAGTTTTGTTTCCTAATGATTGAATCAATCATTTGCTGTTTGTACTATTTTGTAATTAAAGACAGCACTTTTCCTCACATGGGTACTGTTAATTTGTTTCTTTTCATATATTTCAAGATAACATGGAAACCTTTCATCTTGAAGAAAACTGCCCCAACCATGTTGTACTATCTGGAGAGAGATCATGTAGTTAAATATCATGTAGTTAAATGTACAGATGATTCTTGAATCTATAATCAAACCACTCTAGGTCAGATTACATCGTAGATGTGCTTCCATTGTATTAGAATTCAAAGGGATCACAATAATAATAGTATGTTATGCTATGTTTTATTATAGAGATGACATTGGGGAAGGACTTTACTAGAGAATTGCTAAAAACTCCACATCTCAGTCTCGTCTACTGCCATCCCTCAATTGATCCATGGTTAGAATGTAAGTTACTGCTTTCTCTGTCTTATGCACTAATACTTGGACCATAGAAAATTAATCTGCTCAGAGTGGGGACCTACATTGGCAGCTCGTGTTGACTGTGGGGACAGAAGCAAGACAAAGGCATGAACCAAGCCATGTGCAGGATAACTGAGGCACAGCCTCAGGGACATTCAGACTCCACTTATTTATCACCCTAGAGAAGATAGATTTCCTGTTACTTGTTTCATTGTTTTAACATGTGATTTTTATTTTATTTTTTTATTTTATTTTGCAATACCATTCAGTTCTACATATCAGCCAGATTCCCTTGTTCTCCCCCCCCCCCCCCCCCCCCCTCCCCCCTAGCCCACCCCCCCATTCCCACCTCCTCCAGGGCAAAGCCTCCCCTGAGGACTGAGATCAACCTGGTAGACTCAGTCCAGGAAGGGCCAGTCCCCTCCTCCCAGGCCGAGCCAAGCAACGCTGCATAAGCCCCAGGTTTCAAACAGCCAACTCATGCACTGAGCACAGGACCCGGTCCCACTGCCTGGATGCCTGTAGCATGAGTCTTAAAAAGTTCTTATTAATAAAATCAAACCTGAGCCAGGTATTGGGGTGAACATTGGAAGGTCAGAGAGACAGAACAAACCACAACTAACCTCACCTGGCCAACTTCTCAGCTGATCTTGTTTCCTCAGACTGGATGCCCCGAGCCCTCATCCAGAATGGGTCTCAGCTGAACTGCTGCTCAAAAGCCTGAATGCTTAACCAGGCCAAATGTTTCTCCAGGCCAAATGCCTCTCCAGGGCAAATGCCTCTCCAGGGCAAATGTCTCTAGTTTCTGGTCCTCACGCTTTATATACCTTTCTGCTTTCTACCACCACTCCCTGGGATTAAAGGTGTGGCTTTCTGGGATTAAAGGTGTGTATCACCGTGCCTGGCCATTTCCAACGTGGCCTTGAACTCACAGAGATCCAGAGGGATTTCTGTCTCTGGAATGCTAGGATTAAAGGCGTATGCTACCACTGCCTAACCTCTATGTTTAATATTGTGGCTGTCCTGTTCTCTGACCCCAGATAAGTTTATTAGCATACACAATATTTTGGGGAACACAATACCCCCACAGATGCCTCCCAAACAGATCAAGCCAATCAACTGTCTCACCCATTCAGAGGGCCTGATCCAGTTGGGGGCCCCTCAGCCATTGGTTCACAGTTCATGTGTTTCCATTCATTTGGCTATTTGTCCCTGTGCTTTATCCAACCTTGGTCTCAACAATTCTCGCTCATATAGACCCTCCTCTTTCTCGCTAATTGGACTCCCGGAGCTCCACCCCCGGGGCCTAGCCATGGATCTCTGCTTCCAGATCCCTCAGTCATTGGATGGGGTTTCTAGCACGACAGTTAGGGTGTTTGGCCATCCCATCACCAGAGTGGGTCAGTTCGAGCTGTCTCTTGACCATTGCCAGCAGTCTACTGTGGGGATATCTTTGTGGATTTCTGTGGGCCTCTCTAGCACTCTGCTTCTTCCTATTCTCATGTGGTCTTCATTTATCATGGTAGCTCTTTCCTTGTTCTCCCTCTCTGTAAATCACATGCTACAGATTGGCATGTGATTTTTATAATTCCGGGCCCTTAAATGCTTTGAGATTTTTCTGGAACTTATCATTAACTTCTTCCTGGTTCCTTCTGATGATTTTTGTTAAGACGCATGTTACCGTACTGCATTATAGTCCATGCATCATACAGGTATCTGGGTGACTGTGAGGAAGTAAAAAGAGGACTAAATAAAGGTGAAAATACCTTTTAAATATAATATTTGTGTCTCTCTTAAGATTATGATTCCAAATAAATATCACTTGCTACTCTGAGAAATATTCCACCTATTTGCTATATGAAACAACATTAGAAATAAACCAAATTCTGTATAGTCAAATTTAACAATAATTACCTCTCTGTTTTGCCACAAAGCAATTAGTAAGAGCAAATAGAAGTTTATTTTCTTCTTTTCAGTTACTGTTTTGTCGACTTGAGAAATGAATGTGCTCTCAGGCTAGTTGTATCATCAGTACTCAAATAGAATTTATTTTAAAATTCTGTGTGACATGTAATAATTATGATAACAAAACAGGATGTGGAGCCAAGTGAGAAGATCAAAACACTGAAAGCCTAATGAAGTTGCCATTATACTAAAATAATGCACCTGAATCGAATTCAGAAGTTACTTCACTACAAATTGTGTTTTCAGAGGAAAGATGAAGGAAAATGAATGTTTTAAGCACTAAAATGCATGGAAACTTCTATCTTCCAAGTAATGAGTTTTTAATCAGATTGAAGTTTGCTCCTTTGCAATGCTAGCAAATGTCTTTGCTGAATACTGCCTCAGAGATGGTTAGTTCCTCCGTTTCCTGTGTTGCTGATATTGAGTATATCAACCACTTCAGAGCAGTCCTCTAGTTCAGGAGGATTTGATGGACATATAATTGACACCACAGTTTTGTGTGCTTTTATTTGGACACAGTTGGGTGTTCTGTTGTTGTTGTTTCTTTTGGTATTGTTTAAATCTGTGTTCTTGGTTTGGGAAGTTTTGTTTTTGTATTGGGTTTTTTTTGTTTGTTTGTTTGTGTTTTGGGAAAGAACTTAAAGTTGGGTGGGTAAGAAGAGAGAGAGGATCTGGAAAGACTTGGGAGAGGGGAATAATTATGAAAAAAATATATTTTTTCATTTTATTTTTTTTAATTCAGCCACCTCCTTTTTTTTTTTTTTAATTTCTTTATTGTGTACAGTGTTCTGTCTGCACAGCCAGAAGAGGGCACCAGATCTCATTACAGATGACTGTGGTTGCTGGGAATTGAACTCAGGACCTCTGGAAGAGCAGCCAGGGCTCTTAACCTCTGAGTTATCTCTCCAGCCCCCCAAAAATATATTTAAATCTAAAATTTAGTTGGGCGTTGGTGGTGCATGCCTTTAATCTCAGCACTTGGGAGGCAGAGCCAGGCAGATCTCTGTGAGTTCAAGGCCAGCCTGGGCTACCAAGTGAGTTCCAGGAAAGGTGCAAAGCTACACAGAGAAACCCTGTCTCGAAAAAAAAAAATTAAATTTGTGTCAAATAATAAGAAAACTTTTTATCAAATCAATAATGTGTGGTTTCATAGCATTAATTTCATTATTTTTGTGCTTGAGAAAAGTCTGATTGTTTAATTGACTCATCTGATTTCCATGTTTATTAAAGAGATGTTTAAAAAATAAACATGAAGACTTTACCTTTTACCTTAAATTATTCCGTTTAATCTACAGATTTTGATCACTGATATTATTAAGGTATCAGTGTTGAAGCTTATTTTCCCTTTTCTCAGTAGATCATGGGCCACATGAGAACAGGTCTACTCCTTCCCTATGAGAGCCTAAAAATAATGCTGCTGAAAAAGAACACTGCTGTGTATGTACAGCCAGTGCTGCTAGGTACAACTGTAAAATTAACCTCCTCCGGTAAGCCAGTTTATAGAAATAAGAAGTCAGTGCCCTCAGAACTGTCGAAGAGCATGGGGCATAGAAATAAACCACAAACGTGAAGAACACAAGCTTTTTCCTTTAGAATGCTTGTTGGAAACTGTACTTAGTCCTTGAAGAGTTAGGCCATTCCAATGTACTGCCCAGCAATCCCTCTGTGAGTGCATGTTAATAATATCATTTTATGTTGTAAAGCTACTATTCCATACACGTTCATTATTTTATATAAACAGAAAATAAAACGTTATTTTAATAATTGCCTGTGATAAGTATGTGTATGATACATGCATATGTAGCTGTGTAGAAGGAATTGAAGAGCAGACAGAACATATATCTTCCTACAAAGTTTATACACAATGTTGGGGAATTGAAGGGGGAGTTAGAGACAAATCACTATTCCACAGCAGTTCTACAACCTGGGCAGGCACATGAAGCTCATTCCTCGGTTAGACACAGTCCCACTGCCTTGAAAGGATTCTTGAGAGAACCTAGTTCTCTCATAAATATCTTGTCTCCAACCTTGCAATCATTGTTTCTTTTCCTTAAGAAATGATCTTGTGGCTTTGCAGATGCCACTACCCCTGGACACTGCTTTCTGCAGCTATGGTCAACTCCATTGTGTTCTTTCACACCACACTGGTGGCAAGCCCTTGGGCCATGTCTCTTTCAAGCTATTTGCAAACAAAGTTCGAAAGAGCAGAAAACTTTCATCCTCTGAGCATTGGAGGAAAAGGATTTGTATATAAGCGTTCCTCCTTTCACTGAGTTATTCCAGAATTTATGTGCCAGGGTGGTGACTTCAAAAGTCATAATAGCACCGGTGGCACATCCATCTTTGGGGAAATTGGAGGGTGAAAACTTCATCCTAACATACAGGTCCTGGCATCGTGCCCATGGCAAATGCTGTACCAAACACAAATAGTTCCCACCCCACTCCTTTTATTTTATCTGCACTGCCAAGGCTGAGTGGCTGGATGGCAAATATGTGGTCTTTGGGAAGGTGAAGGAAGGCATAAGAATCATAGAAGCCATGAAGCATTTTGGGTCCAGGATAGGCAAAGCCTGCAAGAGGATCACGATTTCCAACAGTGGGCAACACTTATTCTTTTGATTTGTGCACATCTTACCCACCAGACCATTCCTTCTGTAGCTCAGGAGAGTACCCCTACTCCAATTGTTCAAAATACCTTATAATCTCTGCTCTCACTGAAGTTCTTTGGGTTCTGTATTTTCCTCCTTCCCCTCCAAGTCTAGTTGGATTGCAGAGTTAAATTTATGACTATGAATAAAAAATAATTAAGAACAAAAAGAAATGCTCTTGTAACAGAGTCATGTTTACAGTTACCTTTCTGTCCAAAATAATTACCCAAAGAGAGATACAAGTTGTCTTGTACCTTTCTCTACATAAATAGATTATCGATAGATAGACAGACAGACAGATGAATAACTAGAGAGAAAGATAGCTTTTCAGAACAAACTGAGACAATTTTTTTAAAAGCTTATATATTTCTTTCTTGGAAGTCATTTATAATACTTATTTAGAGAAAGATATCTCCACAAATATCTTACAAATGAGGTCTTTTGATCTCAGATCCCCATATGACCACTGTCTGACAATCTTAAGATTCTTAAAAGTTTTATTATATGATGGGAATAATCTGTAAGGCAGGTCCTAAGGATCAAGAGCATACTTTTATCTATTTACAAATCCCTATGACTAACTGGATTCCATACTTTTTTCCTGTTATCATCCAATTATTTGAGAATAATTTGAGATATGAAAAGTTTTGATATGAGAACCATTAAATTTTTGATTACAGTATGTTATAGTTTATTTCAAATGTGAATCTCATCATTGAGCTCAAAGGACACGTATGTGATTAAAATTATCTCAAAAATAAAGTTTCAGTAGTTACTTTCATCAACAGTATATCTAAGGTCTAGGAGAGAATGGCTTAATCTGGAAAATGTTCACTACCCAGCCATAGGCCTGAGTTCAGATCCCAACACCACCATAAAAACTTGGGCATTGTAGTGTTCCCTTGTGGAGACTGCTCCTACTCAGATAAGCTAGACTGTCTCATTGGTCAGCTATATGCTATAAACTCTGTCTTCTTATTTAGCTGTAGGCAATGACACTACCTTCCTGTTCAACTGTATGTAATGAACATACTGAGTTTTCAGGGTCCTGTAGTTTCTCTGTGAGAAAACAATCCAGACAATCTCAGATTTTCTGTGTACATATGTCTGAACTATCTTTACTTCTTTGCTGCCCCATTTAGGTCAAACCCAAGAGCAAATTAAGAACTCAACACTCCCTATCTTCTTTTTAATTATTATTATTATTTTTTTAATGCCGAATGCCGTTTATTGAAGGAGGGAGGAGGTCTTAAATACAGGATTACAGCACAATAGGAGAACCCGGGTGGGCAGAAGTTCGCGATGTTTTACAATCTTGCATCTAAGCTGTTAACGCCCATTATGCAGGATACACAGACAAGGAACTTCCCTTAAGCATTCAGGAGGGTGGAACCTGGCAGGGAATTAGCATAGGGAGGATATCAAGGTCAAGGTCAGCAAGCAAGGCAACAGTTACCCAACACGGGGGTCAGGGCCCTACAGGTTCCCCTTTTACTAAAAAATGAGCTTTTGACTTAGGTTGTGTGGGATGTAAGCAGGTCACCTTACCCGTCATGGACATGCCTGCCCAGGCCACACAGGCGCTCTGTCTTAGGTAATTCTTTATTTATTTTATTGAGATTTTAATGTAATTAACTCATTTCCCCCTTCCCCCCTTATTTTTATTTCCCAACCTTTGCATATATCTCTTTCAAATTCATGCCCCTCTTCTTCCTTTAATTGGTGTTTAATATGTTATATACACTTCCCTAAATGCATAAATACAGTCTACTTGGTCTGTATAATGCTAGCTGTATGTATATTTTCAGAGTGGACCACTTGATATTGCATCAACAATTAGTGTTCTCTTTGTGAGAAAGACTAGTTCTACTATCAGTATTCCTTAATTGACTGTAATTCTTTAAAGAGAGGATCTTACTGAACCTGGAGCTCACTAATTTTGCCAGCCTGACACATACTACAATGCCCAAGTGGAAGTAGTTGCTACTTGGTTAAGGCATTATTTGTGTGAATACAAAATTTGGAGCTTTGGATTCTTTGTATGATGAAAATTTCTGAGTTTATTTGAATATCAGAAAACAACAATTGATAAGTCGACTAAATCAACATGAACAGAAACCTTAAGCACATATTTCACTTCATCTCATCTTCACAATTAACTTCATCATGTTTCTTATATCAGAAATTATGTACATTCATTTTGATGTAATAGTAACATTGCAATATAACAAAAGGAAACAAAGCAATAGGAGTTCTGGGACCTGGAAAGAAAGTGTCGAATGGGAATATCAGTCATGGCTCAGAAGAAAGAGGAGAGAATAAATCACCATTCTCTTTGTCTCACTTCATCAAATAAACTATTAGACTAGGTGATGACTAGAATTTTTCCCATCGCATGTTTTTATGTTGGCCTAGAACACTAAGAGATGTAAGGCCTGGAAGGCGATCTTTACTTGAGCCAAAGCTAAGATCAATGATCATACAATGGAGCGTCTAGCTTGAGACTGTTTAAAACAGCACTCTTGACATGATTTAATTCATCTCACTCAGTCTTTCATTCTCAGTAAAATACTCTGCACAATGCCAGTGCCTGAGTGCTGCATACAATTTGGAATAGACTATAAAGATAAAATATTCTTCATGTTTATGTGGCTATAACATTCTAATATTGAATGAGTACCCTAGAGCTTTTCCCCTTAATTTATATATTATGCATGTAGTTCTTTTTAAAGGTGTTTTTACTATGACTTTAAAATTTTTGAAAAGCCGTTTGACTGCCTGAAAAGATAATAATTTCCAAAATAGTCATGAAGATACTTATCTAAAGAGTAAATATTTATAGATATAATATATTCAGCTTTGGAGTATGAACTTCAGAGATTTCAAGATTAAATCACCTGTATTATTTTCATTTAAATAGTGAATATATGTACATTATTCAAGAGACAGAAAACAATACATTTATATCAAAATATGAGAAGAGTAGGGTTAGATTAGATATATACCAAGAAAATTACTACTCTTTAAACATAATCTATTTGTGCTTTTTCATGAACACTGAATAGCAATAACATTTGAAAAATATTGAAAAGATTTTTTATAAAACATGTACACTAGAATTAAATATGTTAACCTTAATTAAAGCATTAGAATTAACCACCTCCAGAAAACATCTACAGCCCAGTCATTTTGTTCTTGAGGGTCAGTTCAGGGACCATACTTTTCTTAACAAGAGGCTAATGAGTGTGTCCAGAAAAAATATAATGTTAATTTAGAAACAATTTGAAATAAATAAACAGTACAGAGCACAACATCTTTGTAGGCTTACTGCTTCAATGCAAGTTCTATTATGTGTAATAATTTGTTACTGTCCTAAAACCAAGGGTTAGTTTAACTAATTCCTAGTAAATTTGTATATTCCAGGAAGGCAGGCAGTAATGATCAATTCATCAACTGTCTCTGAGAACACAGAAACTATACATACAGTAAGGTAGAGAAAGAGTCATCAATTGCTGTTGGAGATAACTTTCTCGCAGAGCTCTTAATGGCACATTAACCTGATTTTTAATTCATCCTGAATTTTAATTTTTGAAGGAGGTGAGCAAGACAACATAAAAGCACAGGTTTTAACTGTAAAGGAGAGATTGTATCTCATTTGTAACAGCCCCTTAGAATCTCTTCTTTCTGCTTCCAGAGTCTCGTCCTGAGCCTTGAATGAGCTGCTGTTGTACATGCTCCATGACAGCATAGGCCTAATAGTATATGACAAAGATTCCTAATATATGAATATTTTTTCTGATCGTGAATTATTTGTTCTCTATTTCCATGATAAATTAAGACTAGTTCATTTGTTCAAACGAAGACACAAAAGAATTACATTGTGACCAAAGATCACTAAGGGATGGCAATAAGTGATTGAGAAGTTCTGGTATGCTACTTGCTATTCAAGAGAAGACCATAGAGAACCATTGTGTACTGTTTTGTCATAAAGAATTAATAGAAGAGCATAAAATGTTCCACTTGATTCTACTGTGTATGCACACTAAATCATATGGCAATCCATCAATATGTATTATTGTGATGTAGATAATTTTATAAGATTAATCAATAATATTCATAAAATGAAGCAATGTTCATTATCAGCAGAGAAAAAGAAGTACATTTGTGCAAGCATATGCACCCCTCCCCCCCCCACACACATTGGCTCTCATTAGAGAATGTACTGAAGTGATATTTTTCTCATTAATACTGATGATCAATTTAAATAAAACATACTGAATGCTTAAAACTGTGATGTATTTAACCTTTATTAATTAAACAAACTAAACAACTTTGGTGAAATTGTCAAAGACTGGAAAGATTAAATTATGTTCCCTTGGGTTATTTATCTGAGAAGAGTAGGAAAGTAAACAAGGAAGTTTTAAATTATCCCTTTTCAATTAACAAGAAAAATATTAATGTTGACTCACTTTGGATGACCACAAGATGAGATCACATGAAGAGATAATTTGCTAGGATGACATAGTTCATCTAGTTACTCTGTGTTTGAAAATGGAAGTGCACTCAACTAGGAAGAAGCACAAGACTCCAAAGGGTTTCAGTTTATCATTATTATTTTTTAGCTTTTATTTTCAGATGGAGAGAGAACATTGATGTACAGTCCACACAGAGCTAGGATGTACTTTAGGATCTGCCCACCTATCCCTTATGCTTCAGTTGCCACAAAAGGGCATTTCTGGCATGAAGATGAATAATAAAACCCCGAGGTTAGTTTAACAGATAACAACAATAATAAACAAATCTTGGAGAATTTCCTTTTTACTTCTGCTATCCCAGTTTCTGCTTCTATAAAACATGCATTTGTCTATAGAACCTCCCACACAGAATGCTCTTTGATTCACTAACTTTATGAAACATAAATGTGTCTCCTTTTTGTGTTTTGTGGAATATAGACTTTTATCCCCTTGGGAGAAGAAATGTCATCCTTGATACTGGTGTTTTCTTCAGTAAGAGTGGGTTTCCACACGTGATGCCACCTAACACTGTGTGCTGTGGCAGAGTATGTGGGGGGATTCTATTTGCTACCCACCCTGAGTGCTACATTAAGTACAACGAGTGAGGTGTGTCTGCTAGTAGGAATTATTGTAGACCCCTAGTTTGATAACTTCTAAACTTAAATTTTTAATTTTGTAATCTATTCTGTCCATGTTCTCTTTCCAAAGGTAATGTGTGACATGAGGCCCAAGTCAAAAAAGAAAAAACAACAACAAAAAAAACCCAACAAAAAACAAAAAACCAAACCCTTGGGAAAGAGGAGCCTATTACATTTGTCTCCAGTGAGTACAGAGCCAAAGAACATGGCATAAGCAACTCAGTAATTGACTTGACAGTCCAGGATGAGTTTCATTTGCCTTTACACCATCAGTAAACCACAGAAAGAGTGGTAAATCCACAAAGTTTCACTTTAACCTCTGGAAGTTCATCACAATCCTCAGAGTATCATTATAAGCATTATTTTATGCAAACACCTTTATTATTTAGAGATCTAAAATTTAAAATCTTTATTTAGAATTGTACACTATTTTTGGAATTTCCTTGTATATACAATAAAATAGAGATACAGAACACAGGTGATGGGGAGCGGAGGAAGAAAGAGACTGGAATTAATAAGAACGGGGAGGAAAGACAGAAGGAACGAGGAGTAGCCAGCTGCTGTTAAAGCACTAGTGTTCAGATGAGTATTTGCTGCAGGTGCCCACTCTGCTATTCAAAGTCTTGTAAAGCAAGTTCATTTCTACATCACATTTGTACAGTAGGTGTAAAAAGGGAGCACATCCCTGACTTAAACTGAAACTCTACCATCTGAGTAATGAGAGTTTTATTCTATTTGACCTCTGAGAACACAAGCGAAACTTGTCATGTCTGGTGCCAATTACAATGTACAGCAGAATAGAGGAACTGGGTGTCACCACCAACTCCTTCCACTCCACCTAACTGGAAAGTGTCAGAAAATACTAGTATTCTGCTTATGCTGCCTACAGATCTATCTAAACCAGGTTTCTGGAGGTAAGAAATTCAGTGTATTCCATCCCTCATAATTTCATCAATCTTTTTTCCCTGAACTAAAGTCAGTCTGTATTGAAGAGTTTGGTAAAACTTCATTGCTATCATAGAATAAAGCAACAGCAGTCAGATTTTTTAAAAAAAGAAATTTCCTAAACTGTTTAGGTATACTTTTTCTTATTTTATCAAACCATTGTGTGATTTTACTTAAAACCAATGGCCAAAGAAATAATCTAAATGCCTGTTTATATCATGAGATAATAATCCCCCTCCAAAATACAGAAAGCCAAATTAGTTGTACCCTAATTTTATTCTGTTAACATAGTAATAGAGCACCATAAATGTACTCATCTGAAAGAAAACCATTATGACTGATAATTTATTCTCACTTGAAGTTTTATGATTGTCAGATTAGTATTGTCTTTACCTGAAGCATTATCTACCAACTTGCAGAGAGACATTAAGACACATGACAATGGGATGCCATTTAGAATAGTGATATAACAATGATTCTAATTCTGGGTGGTGTCAGAAAAGTTACTGGCTTCTTCTAAACTTCAGTTTCTTCATCCTGAAAAGAGAGAAACAAATGTCAATACCAATCTAAGAACATTTTGGAAATGAAAGCATGTAGCATATGACCTCTGTGTTAAAAAAAATAGCATAGGGCTGGTGAGAGGGCTCAATAGTTAACAGGATATGCAGTTAACCTAAGAATCTGCTTTCAACCCCTGTAATGTGCATGTTGGAAGGAGAAAACCAACACCTTCAAGTTATCCTGTGATGTCACTTGTGTGCTGAAGCATGTGTACTCACAGGCGCGCACACACACACATGCATGCACGCACGCAATAATAAATAAATAAATAAGAAATAGGGACTTACCATAAACCTTGGTATATTGTAAACTCTTAGTAAATACTAGTTACAGTCATAACAAAGATGTAAAGATGCAGTAATAAGAAATGTTACATACTCGGGGTAGATCAACATGGAAATAGGGACATTCGTTAAGTGGAGACTACTTCTACCATATGTATGTGGTATTAAGACACATGCTAGAATCAGGTTTAAATCACAAATCTATCATAACCATTCATCAGACAAAACAATATTTTCTTGTGTTTCTTTGTCTGTAAAACTGAGAGGGTGAG
This sequence comes from Peromyscus nudipes, assembly GCA_902168325.1. Taxonomy (NCBI): domain Eukaryota; kingdom Metazoa; phylum Chordata; class Mammalia; order Rodentia; family Cricetidae; genus Peromyscus; species Peromyscus nudipes. Next base: position 37,173 of record CABHPH010154049.1, read on the forward strand.
ATGCTGAATTGCATAGACACTGCAAAAAACATTCTTTTAAATAGTAATTAACACATGATAAATGAGCACACAGACGAAATAAAAAATAGAAATTTTAAAGACGAGAAGTCTGCATGCATTCTTGTAATTTTGCCTTTGCCAAGACATGGATTTGGGGCATTTAGCTATCATGGCTCCTTATTTTTTCTGCAGCTGTCACCAAAGTACTTGACAAAGGATGTTTGTCTGTCTATGAGTGTGATTCCACTGAACCCCGTGTGTCAAATTGAGTGGAGACCAGTGCTCTCTGCTTTTCTTTTTGGGAAAAAGATCTCATTATGTTTCACAAGCTGACTTTAAACTAGCAGTCTTCCTGACTCAGCCTCATAAGTCCTAGGACAATTCCTGGCTCCACATCTAGAATAAGGGCTGTAGTTCTCAGTATAATATCAGCAGGAAGTTGTCACGTCTTTGTGCACAACATTATTCACAACTATCTCACACACACAAAGGATGTCCGGGTGCACTGAAGGAAATGAGGCTCCAAAGAAGACACAGGCCACTCCCGTATTAGTTACACTGGTGAGAGTAGACTATAACACATTCTTTCTGTTCATAGCATATCTCATCTGCTTTCTAATATCCAACTAAATATGAATGGTTCTCATATTCTTTAACAGGAACACTGTATTTGCAAAGAAAGCATTTCCTGTAAAGTAGTTTCTCCATATAGATGTCACAGGTTTAGGATTAGGTTAGTGTTGAGGTTAGAGTTAGGGTTAGAACAAGAAAGGAATATGAGAGCAGAACATAAAAATCCATAATGTTAACAGTACACAGTGTCATATATGGAAAAAACACACACACACAAATGATTAAAACACCATACAGTGGCATATTAAAAAAACAATGGACTTCAACTGCAGTGATATCTAAATCTTGTTAACAACAAAGTGGACAGTCTTACTAACTAATGCAAATCTGAAGATTTTTGAATGAGAACATCAGGGCATCTGCCATCACAGCTGGCTTGTTAAGAACACCACAAAAATGGTAGTATTTTTACAGCAACAGAAACTTTGTTAAACCAATGTACCTCACAAAGAAGTACTGTAAGGAAAGTGGTGATTGGTTACAACAAAGTAAGGTACATGAGCTTATTTTTGTAGCACGGCAGAACATTACAGTTAGGATAGACTTAGGGCTTGGATTAGGGTTAGGGCTAGCAATAGAGAGAGGTTTAGGGTTAGAAGAAAGAAAGGAGTAAAAGAACAGAGTATAAGATTCTGTAAGTATAGCAGCACACAGTGTCATCTTCTGAAAAAGCATGCACAAGTGACTAAAACATAGCAAAGTGTCATATTTTCAGAATGGAATGTACTTATACTGCAGAGAAAACTAAAACCTGTATACATGGAAGTAGACAGATAAACCCCTGCACTCTGAAGCTGCTTGCATCAGAATAGGGTGTCTCTTCCTAAGAAATGCCATTTTTTTAAGAGCACAATAGTAGTGGTGATGTTTTTACAGTAGCAAGAACTTTGGTATCGCAGTGTACCTCACTGGGATGTACTGGAATAGGAGAGGGGACTGAATTGCAATAACACAGCACATGGGAATGATGTATTACAACACCATGACACTTAAGCAGTACACAGCATCATCTTTGAATAGCACATGCAGAAGTGATTGGAACAATGTACAGTTCATATTTTCAAATACTAGTGTACTACTGCAGTGAAATCCAAATCCACTTTAAAATGGTTTTGATTAGCTTACTCATACAACACTGAAGTTGCTTGCATCAGAAGAGCAGCACACACATTCCTAAATAGAGCATGTTTGTTGAAAACAGCAGTATTTTTTACAAAAGCAAGAACTTTGTTATACCAACGCCTCTCACAGAGAACTGCAGTAAGGAAAGTGGTGGTTCATTACACCATGGCAGAGTGCAGGAGTCTATCATTTTAGTACTGTACAAGGACAGTAGGGTTAGGGCCAGGGTTAGCTTTAGGACTAGTTTTAGAGTTAGGATTAAGAACAGCAAAGAAATAGGAGAACAGAGCATTAAGAATATGTAAGTTTTCCAGGAAACAGTGTCATCTTTAGAAAATATATACACAAGTGCTTAAGACACCACACAGCTCCTTATCTGAAAAAAAAAAAACAAAACTTTTTTTCCCTTTCATTGCAGTTAAAATGAAATCCCATATACAAGGGAATTGATAGTTTTACTCTTTCAAGTCTGAAGTTGCTTGCTTCAGAACAGTAGGGTGTATTGTTACTTGGTAAAGCTGGTTTGTTGAGGAAGGAAAAAAAATGATAGTACTTACAGCAGCAAGAACTTTGATATACCAATGCACCTCGCTGGCATGTACTCTAACAGAAGTAGTTATTGATTTACAAGAAAACAGAGCACTTGAGAATAGTGTACCAGTGTACCATGACAGTGTAGCAGTACACAGGTTCATCTTTGGATAGCACGTGTAGAAGTGACTAAAACTCTGTACAAGATGTATTTGCAAAGACCAACGTACTTCTTCTGCAGTGAAACTCAAATCCCATTTATACCAATTTGGATGACTTTAGTTGTACAACTCTGAAATGGCCTGCGTTAGAATACTAGTGGATATGTTCCTAAGTAAAGCATGCTTGTTAAGAGCACAGTGAAAGTGGTAGTACCTTTACACCAATGCTTCTGTGTCACATCTACATGTGCTGTTCAAAGATGACACTGTCATGGTACACAGATACACTATTCTCATGTGCTCTGTTTTCTGAGAACTGCGCCTCACAAGTATGTACTGGAACAGAAATGTTAATTAATTTTTTAGAAAGTAGAGCTCATGTGATCATTATATTATTGCACCCGCAACTGAATTAATACACAGTGTCATCTTTAGAAAATACAAGTAAACAAATACCATACGATGGCTTATTTGCAAAAGATGAATGTCATTCTTCTGCTGTGATATCTATATCCCATTTGCAGTGAAGCAGAGTGGTTTTCTTATACAACTCTGAAGTTATCTGCATCAGTACAGCCTCGGGAACATTCCTAGGGAAAGAGAGATTTTAAAGAACACAGTGAAAACAGTAGCAGTTTTACAGCAGAAAAATGTTGTTTTGCCAATGCACATAATTGATTACCTATAACATTAGTGGTGACTGCTTGATTATTAACAGAATACATGAGATTATTATTATAGCATCACATGAGGACACCTATTGAACAAAATTGGAATAGGAGTGCTCGAATAAAAATATATAAGTGAAGCGACATGAAGTGGCATCCACATGTAACTAAAACACCAGAAATGTATTTTCAGTGGCTTATTTTCAAAAACCTATGTACTTGTGCAGTGAAATCTAAATCCCTTTAGATGGCTTTACTCTTACAACTCTGAAGTTGTTTGCATCATCAGTATGGAAGCACATAATATCTTAGGTAAAGCTGGCTAAGAACACCAGTGAAGCCAGGTGGTGGTTGGACACACCTTCATTGCAAGCACCTAGGAAGCAGAGGTAGGCAGATCTCGGTGGGTTCTAAGCCAGCCTGGTCTACAGAAGTAATTCTGGGACACCCAAGGCTACACAGAGAAACTTTGGCTAAAAAAAAAAAGAAAAGAAAAAAAAAGAAAGAAAAAAAAACCAAGCCAAACCAAAAATAAAACCCAAATAAAAAATAAAAACAGTACTGTTGTTACACCAGAAAGAACTTTGATGTAACAATGCACCCACAGAGACCCATGATAACAGAAGTAGTGATGGTCATACACGCAAACAGAGAAGATGAGATTGTTATTTTAGCAATAGACTAGGACATTGATTGAACAAGAATGGAATAGACTAGCTCAGCATAAGTACTCTGTAACTGAAGGGGTACACAGAGGCATCTTCATAAAACACACGTCATTAAAATCCCATGTACTTCTTACTGCAGCTAAATAAATATCTCCTTTACAAAAAAGCAGATTTTTTTCCTGTACAACTAATCCTTACATCCACAGCAGACCTGCAGAGGCCTCCCTTTCCTACCTTCCACCATCTCCAGTGGACTACACAAACCTTCTCCTTTTAGCCTTCCTACCCCAACTTGTTGCTTTGACCTAGATCTCAACCATAGCAAGATTTCCCTGAGAACCAATGGGCCATTCTAGCCAGAGTTACAAGTAGGCTAAGGGTGACATACCCCTCTCCCCAAGTTCTTCCAAACCCAATTCCCCAGTTGCATCCCTAGCTCTAAAGCAGACTACCTTTTAAGACCACCCATCCCCCCAGCCCTATCTCCAGTGGATCAGAGAGATCTTATCATCATAACATACCCCCATACTCTTTGCTTTATTCTATCCCCCCCTTTACAGCTGACACTTTTTGCTTACTCACAGGCCACTCCAGCCAAGAAAGCAGTTAGGCCAACAGCAAGCCTTCACACTTCCTTCTGCTCCACCAAATATATTTCCACAGCATCATCCCTAGCTCTTAGCAAACATTCTCCTCTAGTGTCTTCTCCCTCTATGCCCACCATGCACAGGGATAAACTAAGCATATTCTGGTGTGACATCCTGAATTCCTCCCTATTGTCAAGTTCTTAAACTGTCCCCCAGCCCTTCCCCATTACACAGTGCCAGGTCCCATTGCCCACATACATCTTTTACATGAAACCTCTAGTGCCCACACCCATCAGGATGTCAGAAGATTTTCCTACATGCAACACACACTCAGCACACTCTCTACAGAACCAGAGAGGAAAGAAAACACGCACCCAACAAACATAAGACCAGATATCAGCACCTAGAATTATACCTTGCCTATTCCCAGATCCTAGACAAGGCATAAAAACAAAATCAATAACAATTAGGATAATATATCTCCAGTAGAGCTCAGAAGCCCTATTGTAGCAGGTCCTAAATATTCCCACATAATTGAAGCACAAGAAAAAGACCTTAAAATAGACTTTAAAATATGGTGGATGTCCTTAAAGAGAAAATGAAGATATCTCCTATTGTAATTCAGGAAAACACAAACAAACAATGGAAGGAAATTAATCAAACAATTCAAGAACTGAAAATGGAAATAAAATAAATAAGGAAAATACAAACTGAAGCAGTAATAGAAATGAAAAATTCAGGAACTCAAACTGGTACCAAAGAGGCAAGCTTCTTTAGCAGAATACAGTAGATGGAAGAAAGAATCTAAGGCATTGAAGATACAAGAGAAGAAGAAGATATACCAGTCAAAGAGAACTTTAAATCGAAAACCTCTAGGCACAAACCACTCAGAAATCAAAAACACAAAAAAAGACAAAAATCTAAAAACATTAGAAAGAGAGGAAGGTCAAAGGCAGAAATAAATATTTTCAATAATATCATAGAAGAAACTTTCTCTAACCTGAAGAAAGAGATGAGTATCAAAATCCAAGAAGCATACAAAACACCACATAGACTGGACCAGAAAAGAAGGAACCTTGGCACATAATAATAAAAACATTAAATGTTCAGAACAAAGAAAAACATTACAAAGTGCAAGATAAAAAGACCATGTAAAATATGATGCAAACATTTTGGAATTACACCTAACTTCTCAGTAGAGACTCTAAAAGCCAGGCAAGCAAGGGAAGGTATGCTATAGGCTATAATAGACAGCAAAGGTCAGCCTAGACAAAAATACCCAGCAAAATTTTCAACTACACATGGAGAAAAAAAGACAGTCCATACTAAAACCGAATTTAAGGAATATCTATCTACAAATCTAGCTCTACAGAAGGTGCGAGAAGGAAAAAGGTTAAATACACGAGGAAAACACAAGAAATAAATACTGCCAGACCAGAAAAATAAAAGGAATGGAAACACACACACACACACACACACACACACACACACACACACACGTACACACAAACTCAACAACAACAAGAAACATCAGTATACCAGAATCAACAATCATTGGTGATTGATAGTGTTCCCTTTTCCCCATAAAAAGGCACAGACTAAAGGACTGGATGTGAAAACAGGATCCATCCTTCTGCTACATCCTAACACCCACTAAGGTAAAGGGTGGGCAAAATATATTCCAAGCAAATGGACCTAAGAAACAAGCTGATGTAGCTATTTTTAACATCTAACAACATAGGCTTCAAACCAAAATTAATCAGAAGAGTTTAGGGAAGGAAAATTTATTCTCATCAAAGGGAAAATCCGCCCAAAGACATTTCAATTCTTAGCATCTCTGCACTACAAACAAGGGCACCAAAGTTTGTAAAAGAAACACTGCTGCAGCTTAAATCACACAATGATACTCACATACTTATAGTGGGAGACTGCAATACCGCACTCTCATCAACAAACAGGTCATCTGGACAAAAAGTAAACAGAGGACCTGGCGGTGAGGAATTTGGAGAATCATAAAGACATGTTTTAAAATTCTGTACACCACAAAATTTAAAATATAAAAGAAATGGGCATTTTTCTAATACATACTTCTTACCAAAGTTAAATAATCATCAAATAAACAATTTTAACAGATCTAAAGTCCCTAGTGAAACAGAAGAAGTCATTAAAAGTCTCTCAAGCAAAAACAAAACATAACAAAAGGCCCTGGGCTATGTATATATATATTTTTTTAGTACAAAATTCTACCAGGCTTTGAAAGAAGAGTTAATATCAATACTACTAAAATTATTTTCCAAAATACAAACAGAAGGAAAATTGACCAATTCATTTTATAAGCCTACAGTTACTCTGATACCAAAACCACATAAAGATTCAACAAAGAAAGAACATTGCAGACTTATTTCTTTTATGAACATAAATGAAAAAATATTTAATAAAATACTTGCAAACTGGATTGAAGAACATATCATATACAACATCAGTTAGATTTTATCCAAGAGATGCAGAGCAAAATTGGAATTTACCATATAAACAGACTGGATGATCAAAACCACATGAACACTGCATTAGATGCAGCAAATGCTTTGACACAGTCCAACATCCCTTCATGAAAAAGTCCTTAAATTCTAAGGGTTCACAATGGAGTCTTAGGATATCCAGCTTTGGACTGAGGGCAGCTTCAGCTTGACCATGCATTGGTCCAAAAAGAGTGTGATGGCTGAACTAGCTCTTCAAGTATGAACACAGGTCCCTGATCTCCCTTCAGAACCTGGTCACTATCCATGGACTTGTTTTGTCAGATGGATCAAATGATTTTCCACAGAGATCAGCTGAGGATCTAGTTCTGTATAGTCACTGACTAACTTCCCATTAGCCAGAGCACTGGCTGACCCAGAGCTATACAGTATTTCTCCCATGAGTCATAAAATATGACAATGCCCAGGCTTTAGGAAGTTATTATCCTTGAACTTCCGTAAGTGTGGACAGTTGGGGCCATGTGAGGGAACCAACAGGCAGCATTGGAACTCATGGAACACAGCTGAGTGGTTGACAATGCTATGCTTGATTGAGACTTGTAGAGGAAAAGCTCTAAGGACTACTTGTCCTGAGGACCTCATATTATTATTAAACATAGCTCTGATTGTTCCTTCATATCTCTCATAATCAACAGGTTGTCACCACATCTCTCATAATCTATGGGTTGAAAGAATACTCTCAGGGGTTTCTCGCCCCTCACTGGATAGTGTTACTGGTACTTAAAATAAAAGTGATTGGTGTTTTCCAAGCATTGCTGCCAAGGAAGTTTAATGATTTGACCATCACCCTTAGAAAGAATTTAGACATGCAGAATTGTTAGTAAGGTTAGGATAAGGTGTCTGTTCATGGCTTTGAGGTAGAAAATATTGGCGAACAATTTAAAGTTTAGAAAAACACACTTTTAATAGTTTAAGAAAGGACTCATTAAGGTCAAAGAGGGAGAAGAGCAGCATGTTCTATCAAGATCTCCTAAGTCAATGCCCTGGGTATTGGCACAGAAAGTGAGGAGAAGCGACAGCAGAATGTTTGCTAAAATGTAGAGCGGGGAATGAGACTGGGGCATTTGATTCTGTTTTGTTTTGTTTTGTTTGTTGTTGTTGTTATTGTTGTTGTTGTTGTTGCTCTAATCATTTGCCTGTGAACTTCAGGATGTCATCTTCATCTGTTCTTTTGTTGAGTGACATCAAACCAGATGGGGAGAATAATAGTGCTGGATCACCTGAAACAAATGAGTTGCTTTTGTTATCATTAATACCACAATCAGAATTTGAGAATAACCCTAAAATTTCTATTTATGAAAATCCATGAGCCATGATTTTTTTTTGCTTAATTAATTTAGTCAATGTTCATGAATGTTGAGAACTGTACAAGAAACCGTCATCCTTGAGAAGGCAGAAACAAATATAATTCATAATACATGATTTGCCAGCCCATGTCTTTTGTTTGACTGAGAAAATGCAATGCAATAAATCTTTACTAACTAGAGAAATGTTCAAGACATTTGTGCAAATGAAGGCAACTACTTTATATTAAAAGAATAAAAATTTTCTCTGCTTCTTCAAACACATAAATATGAATAAACTGTCATAGGTTGACTATATGCCTTCATTTTGCTTGTCTTTGGTTTATGATGAAAACATTTTGTGAGAGAAGACAAGATGGAATGGGAAGGACCTTTTGTCTTTCTTTTCTTCTACCTGGAGTCATAGCACAGGTAACTTGTTATATTCCTGTGGTGATATTTTGTTTGTGATCTAACAAATAAAGCTTGCCTGAAGATCAGAGTGTGAAGCTAAGCCACAAGTTAGCCATAGAGATCAGGCAGTGGTGGTAGACACCTTTAATCCCAGCATTCAGGAGGCAGAGACAGATAAATCTCTGTGAGTTTAAGGCCACCCTGGGCTACACAAGATTGATCCAGTCTAAAAGAGAAACAGAGTCAGGCAGTGGTGTCACACACACACACACACCCCTTTAATCTCAGCACCAGGGAGGTTGAGACAGAAAGTGATATGGCTGGAAGAGACAGGAACTCCTACTCTTTCAGGCTGAGGAGTTGGCAAGGTAAGAACTCTCTGGTGGCTGGCTGCTCATCTTCTCTAGTCTTTCAGCATTTACCCCAATATCTAGCTCTGGGTTTTTATGAAGACCAATTAGGATTCCTGCTGCACTCTCCTCCTGTGCCTCTGTCAGTGCTAACATCTCTGCTAAATGAAGGGCTAATATTACTGAATGCCAAAGCTATAGCTGAGCTGAGATTAGTGATATCCAAGAGGAGTATCTAAGTTGAAACACCTTAAATTATTTAATCCAAAAGGAAAGGAATAAAGTAAGTAGTATCCCGCAGGAGTTGCATGCTACCTCAACACAAAGGTACCTGCTTTGCGTTTCTCTTCATTTGAATTACTGTTTAGTGGCACATTGTCAGAGAAAATATATGCAAATCATTTGTATATTTTGATTTTTAAACATTTTACAGGAAAAACTACATTTTAGCTATATTTAAAGTTGACTAAATTAGTAATAGCTTGTCTAACTTGAAACTCTGATTTAGATTTCCATTAAAGAGATATTTCCCCTCTAAATATTATGAAAAGAGCAGTAATTAAGAATCTATATATAGAAAGAATTGATTTGCTATTTAGACATCATGTACTTTTATTTCACTGCCCGATAGGAAGGCAGAGAGATAAGCTTCCTCTGTGTGGCTCTGCATTTTTGCAGTTTGTGAAAAACAAATACCCAATTCCTTTTCAACTGTGCAGTTAGACCATGAGATAATGAAAACATTTTATCAAGGGAGAAATATCTGCTAACACAATTAAGTCATTGTTCTGTTTCAACCCAGGTATTATAAAAGAAGTCACTTGGGCATTCACCTCCACAGGGTGCTGAATGCCATGATACTCACATATCAGGTTTTAAACAAAGCCTATCCACTCTCCAGGAAAAGGCAGTGCTAAATAGTAAATCAGTGACAAGGGCTGTGCTGGGGATAAAAAGGTGAAACTCAGGTGAAAACCCCCCTGTACAGGTGGCTATATAGTCTAGCCATGTTAACCACCTACATCAGTTCATGGAGCTTACATGATTGCGGTCTTTCTGTCAAATTGGCCAACTTGTCATGTTCTGTTACAAATCCTTTACAGTTTTAACTAAAACCATTAATTAATTAATTAATTTTTGTGTGTGTTTGTGTGTGTGTGTGTTGCCTGTGTACATGTAGAAGGAAGATGACAACCATCAGTAGTCAGTTCTCTCCTTCCACTGTGTAACCCCCAAGAATTGAACTCAGGTTGTCAGGTTTGACACCAAGCAACTTTATCCACTGAGTCATCTCATCGGGCTTTAATATGACTCCTTAAATCACTTAGTAAGAGAATATCTAAGACAGAGTGTACATAAGACTTCTGGAACAAATGGATTATATACTGAGTGCCAGTCAATGTTCATTTATGCTCCAACCATCTGCACGTTTGGGATAAAAAAAAAATATTGATGTCTGAGGAAAAGGTTCCCATCTGTGGAATTTAAAACCATGGTAATTTGTTAGATTACCAAAATTGTGTTGAACTTGAGAAGGGAGAATATGCCATGGACCCCTGAGAAGCATTATCCCCTAAGAGGCTGAGCCAGGAAAAGATCCTCTGACAAGAGCCAGAAGCCAATCCCAGAGAAAAGAATTTCACATTTTTAAAGATTTATTTGTATTGGGTTCGTGTGTGTGTGTGTGTGTGTGTGTGTGTGTGTGTGTGTGTGTGTGTG
>CABHPH010154050.1:0-48479 GCA_902168325.1 Peromyscus nudipes
TTCTCTGCTCACTCAGAATATTAAAGTACTGGGCTGGGGAGGGGGCTCAAGGGGCAAAATGAAGGGCTTGTTGTGCAAACATGAGGATCTGATTTCAACCCCCAGAACCCATATTAAACAAGCACACAAAATGGCACAGCACCTGCCTATAGTCCTAACACTGGGGACATGGAGACAGGAAGACCTCTGGGGCTTGCTGGCCAGCCCAGCTAAAGGATTCAGTGAGTTCCAAGTTCAGTGAGTGTGGTAGTTTGAACGTAATTGGCCTCCATAAGCTCATAGAGAGTGGCAATATTAGGTGGTTGGCTTTGTTGGAGTAGGTGTGGCCTTGTTGGAGGAATTGTGTCACTGTGGGGGCGGGCTTTGAGTACTCCTATGCTCAAGCTACTCCCAGTGTTACAGTCTACTTCCTGTTGCCTTCTGATCAAGATGTAGCCAGCACCAGGTCTGCTTGCACATGTCCACGTTCCGTGCTATAGTGATAATGGACTGAACCTCTGAAACTATAAGTGAACCTTCCCAATTAAATGTTTTTCTTATAAGAGTTGCCATGGTCACGAAGTCTCTTTACAGCAATAGAAACCCAAGCTAAGACAGTGAGAGACCCTGTCTCAAAAAATGAGCAAGAGGCCAGGCATGGCGGTGCCTGCCTTCAACACTAGCATTTGGGAGGCAGAGGTAGGTAGATCTCTGTGAGACTGAGACCAGCTTAGTCTACATTGGTAGTTCTAAATCAGCCAGGGATCCATAGTGAGATGAGACCTTGTTTCTAAATAAGTAAGTAAGTAAATAAACAAACAAATAAATAAATAAATAAATAAATAAATAAATAAATGTGGCGAATGCTAGAAGAACATACCAATATCAACCTTTGTCCTCAATATGCATATATACATATTCATGACCACTAATGTGCTCGCGCGCATGCGCATGCGCGCGCGCGTGCGCACACACATACACACACACACACACATGTGTTCACAAACACGTACAAGGAGGGGTTCTCTCAAGACCTATTTATATTGTATATAATTTATTTTCAAATATGTACATGCCAATACTGGTAAAAGATTCATGAACATATTTTCCTTGAATTCAGGAGCTTCTCTCTGCTTGGTTCCAGGTGCAGTAGTTAGGGTACATTGTTGCCATTTTATTCCAATAATCCATGCTCAAAGGTAACTGCATCTGTTTTGTATATTTTGATCATAATATCAGAATCCTTTAAATTACGTCTTGACTTGAGACTGGGTTTGGTGGTGAAATCCTATTCAGGCCTATTTCTTTTGTTTGGAATCTGTTGATACTTTTCTAAGATAGACACTGATTCTGAGGATGGGGAAGTTACACCAGATGTGAGGTTTTCTGAATTAGATCATTGTAGGCTCCAAGATAATCCACCTCGAGAAATACAGCTAAATATCAGAAGATGGTAGGCAGTCTTTTGAAAAGAGAACTGAACTCTTTAGCAATCTTTATTGCCAGAGGGTCCAAGTGGAAGAAATTAATTTAAGCCATCCTTTAATTTATATAAATAGTCAAGAAATGGCAATTGACTCTGTTTATAGCTCGGTTTAAATCTACTAAGATATGTAAACTTTGTACAACAAAAGTACATCTGCTTCCTGGATGTACAGTCAGTGTCTTCCTGATTTCAAACCCAGACAAGGTTTGCTCCCTGGATTATAGTCAAGCATGATCAAAAATAGATTTCTGGAAAGCTTAGGGTCATGGGCAGCTGAGTTAAGTTCAAGGAAGTGGAAATTACTTACCTTGTAATAACCTACTAAATGAATTCTCCAATTATGGAGGCCTGTGTGGTTCTTTTTTTTTTTTTTTTTTTTTTTTGGTTTTTCGAGACAGGGTTTCTCTGTGTAGCTTTGCGCCTTTCCTGGAGCTCACTTGGTAGCCCAGGCTGGCCTCGAACTCACAGAAATCCACCTGGCTCTGCCTCCCGAGTGCTGGATTAAAGGCGTGCGCCACCACCGCCTGGCTGCGATTCTTAATTAAAGCTAATGATTGCTGTGTGATACTGATGGGAGGAGGCCTTCCTTTTGCCTTCGGATAAAATTACAGATGTTTAGGATGCTGCTTGGATATGAGCCCCTTCTGGAGGATTTCTGAGCAAAGTGGTCATTATATTTGACAACAAATGAAGCAACTATTTATCTTGATGCTCTGCAATATCTCAACATCACTGTCATTTTAGAACCTGGATGTAAAATACAGATGGAAAACTGTCTTAGTCAGGGTTTCTACTGCTGTGATGAAACACCATGACCAAGGCAAGCTGTAGAGGAAAGGGTTTATTTGGCTTACACTTCCACATCACTGTTCATCACTGAAGGAAGTCAGGATGGGAACTCAAGCAGGCCAGGGACCTGGAGGCAGGAGCTGATGCAGAGGCCATGGTGGAGTGTTGCTTACTGGCTTGATACTCATGACTTGCTTTCCTATAGCACCCAGGACCCCCTAGCCCAGGGATGGCATCTCTCACAAAGGGCTGGGCCCTCTCCTATTGATAACTAAGAAAAAGCTCTACAGGCTTGCCTATAGCCTAATCTTCTAGAGGCATTTTCTCAATTGGGGCTTCTTCCTCTGTGATAACTCCAGCTTGTGTCAAGTTAACATAAAACAGCCAGCACAAAAACCAAAGGCAGCAACTCTTAGAGAAAAGATAAACCTGGGTCAAGTCTCACCTGAGCTTAACATTGTGTATTTCAGCCACAGAATCTTCCAGATACAATTCAATCTTTCCTTCTAAAGTCTCTCTCAGTGGATTAATTAGTTGTTAATTAGTAAATTACTATGATTTTTTAAAAACTAATGTGAATGGAGAACTTGCTTTAGAGGGACTCAGTCACTTAATTTCATTTAAAATCTCTCTTTAAAACTTTATATTATATATACTTTTTAAAATAAATATATAATTGTTACACCGTTACTGTGTATATACTTGTGTACAATATGGGGGCATGTGTAGATTAGAGGACAATTTTGTGAACTCACTTTTCTCCTTGTATCTTTACTTGGGTTCTGGGGATCAAACTCAGGATGTCAAGCTTGTATGGCAAGTGCCTTTACCCACTGAGCCATCCTTGGGTCCCTGTTTGGTTGGTTTTGAGACAATCTCTTGTATCCCAGGCTGATCTCAGATTCACTATGTATGCAAGGATGACATTTAACTCCTTATCCTTCTGCCTTTTCCTTCTGGGAACTGGGATTACAGGCTTGTGCCACCACACCTGTTTCCCCCCCCCCCCCCCCGTGGTGCTAAGGATTGGACTAGTGTGTGTGTGTGTATGTGTGTGTGTGTGTGTGTGTGTGTGTGTGTGTACACGTGCTATTTCCAGGCTAGAAACAGATGGGCTATTCTATGAAGAATCTGACTGGCCTAACAAGAAAGACCTATTGGTTCTGACATTTGTTATAGCCAGCAAATATTTCTTATCATAGAATAAAAGCCACCAGTTAGCAAAGCCTACTCAGACATATGAATTACCCAGAATGCTTTTGATTGGCTCTTAGATGTAGATGGACTTTTCTGTCCCACCAACCAGTTCCCAAATAACCACACAGAGACTTATTATTAATTGTAAATACTTGGCTGATAGTTTAGACTTGTTATTAACTAGCTCTTACAACTTAAATTAACTCATATTTTTTTCTTAAAAAAGAAACATTTAATTGGGGTGGCTCGATTACAGTTTCAGAGGTTCAGTCCATTATCATCATTCCAGGGAGTGATGCTGGAGGAATAGCTGAGAGTCCTACATCTTACAGACATCAGGAGTCAACTGACATCCTGGGCAGTATCCTGAGCATAGGAAATCTCAAAGCCCTCTGTCACAGTGACACACTTCCTTCAACAAGGCCACTTCTCCTAATAGTGCCACTCCCTATGAGATTATGGGGGCCAATTACATTTAAACTACCACAGTCCATTCCCTGGTCCCCATAAGCTTGTAGCAGTATCATAATGCAAAATGTGTTTAATCCAACTTCAAAACTCTGCATAGTCTATCACAGTATCAACAATGTTTAAAAGTCCAAAGTTCAAAGTCTCTTCTGAGATTCATGCAATCTCTTAACTATAATCCCCTATTAAATAAAAAAAAACAAGATATACATTATCATTCCAAAATGTAGGGAAGGGAGCGTAGTGAGGAAATACTGGACCAAAGCAAGACTGAAAATCAGTTGGGAAATACTGGACCAAAGCAAGACCGAAAACCAGCTGGGTAAACTCCAAACTCTGCATCTCCATGTCTCATGTCAAAATGCTCTCCACATCTTCAAGGCTGTTCAGCTTTAGTGACTGTAACACACTTCCTTCTCTTGGGTTAGTTTCACTCTCTGTTAGCACCTCTCCTTAGCAAGTATCCCACCACTCTGGCATCTCTAATATCCAGGCTTCAGCTTCACACAATGGCCTCTCTACTAGGGCTCCATTCAGGGACACCCCTGACACATGCAGGCCTCAGTGACATTATACCATAATTCCTTTCTTCTACCTTTAACTCTGAGCCAGAACCACATGGCCGAAGCTGCCAAGTTCTACTGCTTGTTGGGGTGGAAACAACCCCCTTATTGAATTACATCTTCACCAGCTTTCTGTTTTCCTTCACTGTCTAAGATTGGCTGCAAACTCAGAGATCTACCATCCTCTGCTTTCCCAGTGCTGGGATTAAAGATTAGCCCACCACACCCAGAGTCACAGAATTTAGCTCTATTCTACTTCCTAGTACTCTTTTTTCCCCTCAAAATTTTCATTTTGTAATTTACCTTGCTCAGCTTACTCCTTTTCATTATAAATCTTCATTAGAGTTACCACTAGAAACCACACAATAGGGTCTACACTAGGCTGTTTTGAGATTTCCCCTGCCAACAGAACTAATCCAAAATTTAGCCTCAGGCAGACTCTTTGGACAAGGGCAAAAGGCAGCCACTTTCTTCACCAAAATATCACAAGAACAATCAATAGGCAACATACTAATATTCTTCTCCTCTGAAACCTCTTGAGTGAGTCCCCCATAGTTGAAATAACTCTTAGCACCACTGTCTTCCATGCTCCTACTAGTATGGCCCATTAAGCAATGCTTAAAGCATTCCACTGCTTTCCAAACCCAAAGCACCAAAGTTCAAATTCCTCCAAACAAACACATGGTCAGGCCTATCACAGCAATCCCCCAGTTCCTGATACCAGCTTCTGTCTTAGTTAGGATTTTTTATTGCTGTGAAGACACACCATGACCACAACAACTCTTATAAAGGAAACATTTAACTGGGATGGCTCGCTTACAGTTTCAGAGGTTCAGTCCGTTATCATCATGGTGGGGAGTGGTGCTGGAGGAATAGCTAAGAGTCCTACATCTTGCAGGCAACAGGAAGTTGATCTAACCCATATTTTTTTATCTACCCTCGACTAAATGGTGGTACCTTCTTTCAGCATAGCAAGTTCATATTGCTTTTCTCTCCATCTCCTTGTAACCCTGACTCCCCTCTCCTTCTTCCCTGTGTCCTCTTAGTCTGGTTCTCCTGCCTCAATTAATCCTGCCTAACTATAGGCCAGTCAGCTTCTTCGTTAAGCCAATCACAGTGACATATATTCATACAGTATAAAGGAATATTCCACATTTTTCCATTTTTGTCTAAATAAAAAAGAAAGATTTTAACTTTGGCATAGTAAAATTATATACAACAAAAGCAATTGTCAAGTAAGAATTGCAGTTACAATATCCAGTCCATTTGTATATGGCAAATTTAGAGAAAATATTCTATTATTTATCTTATCTTTGTGAGTCTAAAGTTTTATACCTAATTTATCTTTTATCATAACTAAGTAAAACTTTAAATCTAATTATTTAGTCTTTAACTCCATCAAAGATCCCAGAAGGGTGTAATGTTACCTAATGACAAGGACATTTGGCTGCCTGGATGGTCACCCAAAGTTCTTCTGTAATGTTGGGGCATCCATCTTTGATCTACAGACCTAGAATATCTGACAGACATTTTGGAGAAGTGGGGAATTTGGAAGGACTGTTCTACTTTGTTTTGGCAAAGTTGTAAGGTTGTGCTTTTTTTGGCATCCTGCTGGTCTAATTTGGACAGTATACTGTCAGCAATTGAGGCAAGGGCAATATTTTTGCCCAAATGGCTAGCTTTGCCATAAAGAAAGCACACTCCATACAGAGGTTCTTTGATGCCCATTATCTTCTCTGAAGTAAATTGGTATTGCCAGGAGCAGACATGTCTCACTATCAAGAAAAGTTTTATGTTATTAAAACATTTTAAATGCCATATTCTGTAGGTCTTTGAAGTGTTTGAAGACCATCTATCTATCTAAATATATCTATTTAACCTTGAAAACATACCTAATATGACTACAAGTTTGATTATTATAGATGACTAACTACTAACCTGTATTTCTTAATCATACACTATAATTTTAGATGAGTTGCATAAGCACAATACCCCAAACAAGAGTAGAAAATAAATACATATAGTATAGCAAAAGTAACTTTAAATTTGTATCAATAAACCAAAATCCATACCAATGTAAAATATTTAAGACTAGTAGTTGCTTTTTTAGTTTAAAAGTAGATTCAATAATCTACACTTTTATCCTATCATTTCTATATCTCCCCTTTTTCTTTTCAGAACAAGATCATTGAATCTAATCTCCTTTGTTCAGCTTTTTTCTTGACCATATCAATAACAACTTGTAGCCAACCCACCTTAAATGATAACAAACATCCATAATCCATTGAATAACTAAAACCCACCCATACCCATTTCTTGGGAATGTAGGCATCATACTCTAGATTACTTCCTGTTGTTGTGGGTGCTGGTATCTTTGGGGGAACCTTGAGAAATCAGGATAATTGTTAAGTCTTGATTGAAGTAGTTTATGAGATTGGACCATTGCAGCCAGCAGCCTTGACACTGTTCTGGATGCAGAACTCTGAGGAGATTGCAACAGAGGCATTTTGAGATGCTGGATTACCTGGGCCATCCATTTTCATTGGTGTCTGGTCTCCTTGTTCTGAAAATACATAAACCTTTAAAGGTAACATGCATGTCTGTATTAATACAAGTATAGACTGTGTGTTATACACAAGTTAGACAAAGATTTTTTGTTGTGTATTTGAGCAGGTAAAATATATTACATGTTTTGTAGTTCTTTTAAGGTTTATTTCTTTATGTCTATAGCCAGGATTTTTAGGGGGGTCTTCTCTGATCCAACCTGATCCATATCAACCTGGAATGAATCCACAGCCTTTCATTTCCTGTGGAAATAAAAGCATAACCTCTTCCCCAAAGTAATATATCTTTTGACTTCCATTTTGAAGTAAAGACATTTTAAAAATATACAGTTTTGTTTAATCCAGCAGTTTCCATAATCCAATGTATCTTAGCAGCTGTCGTTCCTTCTTCAGTAATCAGAAAACTCAGACAATGCCATAACATACAAGATCCAGACTCCTCATGTATTTTCCATATTTGGGTGACTTTTTTCCTTTATATTACTTTATTCTTTCTTTAAAATCTTTATTAATTTTAAACTATTTTTCCTATGACTGTCTATACCATTTCTCTTATCTCTCCCAAGCCTATGTACATTTTAAAACACACTGTGACCCATTTGGAGGTTTTTTTTTGGTCTGAATCTGTCTTTACTGTGTATCTATAATCTTTTATGTCTGCATGAGCAAAACCTAAACCTGTCATGTGGCTTAGTTTATGGCATGCTGGTGGGGCTCACTCTGGCAGTGCTTGTGCTGGTGGCTCAAGCTTGCAGGCAGCAGCTGGGAGATGCATCTCTGTACCATGGCTGTCATGAGAGACATGAAGGAGGCTGTGTTTGGCTCCATCTTCGTGTGTTTGGAACCTTTTAAAAGCTTTCTTAGGTCTTATGTGTATGTAGGTGACCCATGTTGGGTGCCATTTGTTGGCAAACTTTTCTGTCCCACTAGCCAGTTCCCAAATAACCACAAAGAGACTTATTATTAATTATAAATGCTCAGTCAATAGCTTAAATTTGTTACTAACTAGCTCTTACAACTTAAATTAACCCATATTTTTTTTTATCTAACCCCTGCTACATGGCAGTACCTTCTTTCAGCATCGCACACTCATCTTCCTTCTCTCCACATCTCCTTGCAACCCCAAGACTCCTCCCTTTCTTCTTCCCAGCATCCTCTCAGTCTGCTTCTCCCACCTAGCTTATCCTGCCTAGCTATAAGCCGGTCAGTTTCTTTATTAAGTCAATTGCAGTGACATATATTCATACAGTGTAAAGGAATATTCCACACTTAGGTGCCTTGTTTAAATAAAGTGGGAGTGAAAGATCTCAAGATCCTTCTAATGTGGAATGAGAGGCTAAAATCAATACATTAGATAACGTCTGTCTTACTATGACCAAAATATAACATAAGAGATGAAGGGTTCATTTTGGCTCATAGTTTCAGGAAGAATTGTCCATCACGGCAAGGAAGGCATGGCAGAGATCACGGTGGTGAGAACACGTGTTAGAGACTTCTCATATCATGGTGGACCAGGAAGTTGAAAGGAGGCCTGCACTGGGGGATTTGGATATAACTTTCAGATGTCCACCCCTAGTGATAGTCTTCTACCAGCTAGTCCCTACCTTCTAAAGGTTCTCTATCCCTAAAGCACTGACACCAGTCAGAGAACAAGCTTTCAAAACACAAGTCAGCAGGGATCATTCCGGATCCATGACACCAAGCAAAGATCTATAAACAAACAACAGCAACAACAAAAAACAAAAAGAGAAAGAAAAGAAACCAAAAGGGCAGCAATGCAAATAGAAAATTCAGGAGGAAAATGCTCAGAAAAGCCACAGAACAAACTGTGTTACAAGCCATGCTGAGTACAAACATTTAAAAAGGAAAAAAAAGTATCCAAGGATAAAGTGGTTGAAATCTTTCTGAGAAAGATGAAAAAAAAAACGAAAAGAAAACATAAATCAAAAGGGTTAGAGGACCCATCCAAGAGATCCGACCTCAACCAAAACATGTTTCCAAAGAAGAGAGTAGAGAAAAACTGAAGAAAGATTTGATGGTTAATATTGATTGTCAACTCTACAGGATCTAGAGTCACCCAGGAGAATCTCTGTTCTTATCTACAAGCAATTTCTAGGTGAGGTTAATTGAGGTGGGAGACCTACCCTAACTGGACAACACAGTTTGTACACTGGGACTGGGGACTGAATACAGAGGAGAAAGGGAGCTGAGCACCAGCCTTCATCTCACTCTGCTTGACTGATCTAAGGGTGGAGGAGGGAATGTATTTATGCACTATTTGATGTGTTTGGTTAATAGACAGCCGGGAAGGAGCTAATGACAGGGACACAGAAAAGCAGAATA
Organism: Peromyscus nudipes; assembly: GCA_902168325.1. Lineage (NCBI taxonomy): Eukaryota > Metazoa > Chordata > Mammalia > Rodentia > Cricetidae > Peromyscus > Peromyscus nudipes. The sequence continues at coordinate 9,390 of CABHPH010154050.1, forward strand.
GTGTTCATTATTAGCTAGTAGAAATAAAAGTTTTACAAAAAGGGGAGTGAAAGTAAGATTATGTTTTGCCTGTGAGTGATATTCACATGATCATGTTAACTAAACACTCAATGTTAATTGAATAAGAAGTCAATATTGGAAGTGTGTGTGTGTGTGTGTGTGTGTGTGTGTGTATTTGTGCAGGTATTGGGTGTGCACATGTCTGGCAAGAGGTTGATGTAAGACATTTCACCTCTGTCTTCTTTAATAAGAATGCAGCAGGTCAATATATAGGAGAAAAATCTAAGAAGTAACAGCTAATATAATTCTTAAGAAATACAAGTTATGAAGTAGAATAAACAGTTGAAGAATAAACTGATTGCCTCTGAGCCAGGTAACATGGAACACTGCTTGCTTTGCTTTATAGTAAGCCTTTAGGTGTTCTTTGAATTCCCAGATGGCTTGATTTATACCTGTGCTGGGTACTGATTTGTCACCTTGACACAAGCTAGTCATCTGGGAAGAGGAGACACCATTGAGAAAATGCCTCCATCAGACTGACCTATGTGCAAATGTATAGGGCATCTTCTTGATTGATGACTGATGTGGGAGGGCCTAGATCATTATGGGTGGGGCCACCTGGGCAGTTGGTCCTGGATGGTATAAGAAAGCAGGCTGAGCAAGCCATGTTGAGCAAGCAGAGTTCCTCCACAATCCCTGCTTTAGCTCCTGGCTCCAGGTTCCTGCTTAGACTCCTGCCCTTGCTTCTCACGATGATGGACTGTAACTTGCAGGCCAAATAAACCCTTTCCTCTCCAAGTCACTTTTGGTCATAGTCTACCACAACAATAGAAAGCAAGCCAGGGCAATATACATATATATACATTTTTAAAAATGAAATTTAAATTTTTAGTTAAAAAACTAAAAATGAAAACAAGTGATAATATAGAGCATACACACACACACACACACACACACACACACACACACACACACACAGACACGCATATAATGGAATAGCAAGGCAGCCAGAGCTTGCCTGGAGACAAAGGATACATTTCCTCTATTTCTAGTGTCTTTGGGCAAAGTCAGGTTCAAGAGTCTGCTCTAGCTCTGCCATATCTTGGAAAGTGGGACCCATCACTGCTGCAAACTGTCACATAGGAAAAGCTGAGTAGGAATGAGAGATCATGCTGAAGGCACACTCATTTTCACACTCAAACCTTGGCTGTGGTAGGGTTGCCTGAGGTGTTTTCTCCAGGGAATGGGACATTCATGCTGCTTAGAACCTGACTCAGTGTGGTGGGCATGTGGCACAAACACAAATGATAACGGCGACAGCAGTCTGACTGTTTCGAACCACCCAGAGCGCGTGATCTCTGACTCAGACTCTACCAGTCTTCAAAAGCACCCCTCAACGTAATCAGCTGCTGAGACAGTTCCCATTTTCTTTCTTTTCTTCTCCTTTTTTAAAATTGAAAATAATATACTCTGATCACTGTTCTCCTCCCTCGTCTCCTCCCAGTTTCTATTTTCTTCAATCTGTTAAAATTCTGTCCTGTTTTGGCTCTGAAAGATGACACCAAAGGGTATCATGCAGGTCGGGTCCTGAGATGGGATTGCAGTGTGAATGGCACATCTATATCAAAAGCTCATTCTTTTTATATTTAAACTTACATGATATTTTTCACAACTGAAATTCTTTCCTTAAATGATTCTGGGACCACGTGTTTGTGCATATAATATATATATAATAAAATGTTTATATATGTAAAATGTGTACCTGAGAATGAGAGCTATCCAGAGAAAGGAGAGACAGAGTGAGGGAAAGAGAGAGAGATTCAAATTGGCAATTAATTTTTATTTTTCCGTGTTTAATACTGGTGGCCTATCATCTAAATAATACAATCTAGAAACTAAGGAGATGGTTCAGTCAGTAAAATGCTTACCATCCAAATGTGAGAATCCTAGTTTGACCCCCCATCACCCATTTTAAACGTCAGTCATGGAAATGATTGCATGCTTGTGATCTATGTACTAGGGAGGTGGAGATGTACTCATCCTTGAAGTTTACTGGTTGCCAGCCTTGCTTGATCATCAAGACTAGACCCAGACACCAGTGAGTGATTGTCCCCCCAAAAAATGGACCGCTCCCATGGAACAACACCTGAGGCTGCCCTATGTCCTCCACATGCGTGAACACCTTCACACACATGTGTACCTGCATATGCGTGAACATAGACAGCCCGCATACACCACATGTGCATAGAACATGATCTAGTCCTCTAAGGAAAACCATCCAGCCTGTGGCACAGGGCTTGTTTGCATAGAATTAATAAGACATTGCAATTTGGATAATAAATCAAAGTCAAGTCAGAGACTCTGACTTCAGGTTCATTTATTACGATCTGGACACAGGGGGAAGTCTCTTGTTCTTCCTGTACTTAAGGATGGATGACAGTTATTCAGTACTCCTGATATCTCACTGTGATTATGAAAGATCAATGGTTAGCTATAAAATACTTTGAGACATGGGGAAATTATAATTGAGTGAAAAATATAGTCTTGTGAACAAACTTCTGAAACTCCCTCCCTCCCCGTCCCTCTTTCTCCCTCCCTCCTTCCCTCTTCCCTCCCTCCCTCCCTCCTTCCCTCCCCTGCCTCTCTCTCCAGGGTCTCACACTGTAGCCCAAACCCCCAGCAATCCTGTCTCTGTCACCCGACACGCAAGTGTTGGGATTATCCCCCAAGGGACCACACCTGCTTCTCTTTTCTGTTTTCCCCTTTGTACATTTGATTGAGCTCAGGAAAGAAGGGGAACATTTACTTACTGCTCAGGTACATGCCGAGCATTTACGCTTGATGTGCTGTGCACACTACATTGAACATATAAGCAAAACTTACTTTTCTTAATAGCTGAGTACTTCTTTGAGTGAGAGGCCTAAGTTGCTTTTTTCAAAAAGATTTGTTTTACTTTTATATGTGTGTGCATGTGTCTGTGTGAGTGAACGTGGGTACAGTGCTGGAGTTACAAGTATACCCAGCTTTTTTTCTTGGGTGCTGGGATCTGAACTCTGATTCTCATGATTATGCAGCAAGGGCTCTTAACTACTGAGCCATCTCTCTAGTCCTCAGACCTAAGTTTTTAAAATCTTCTAAGTATCTTCAATCACAAAGGAGAAGACACAAAAGAAGAAAGTTATGCTTGCTCCTTTGGATACCATACTTCCCTGATTCTTTTTAAAGTCACCCTTTCAAAACAAGAGCCCACTTTCCTCTGAGAGTGGAAATGTGTGTTAGAGAAGACGAGATATATCTTTTATATCTGATTGATCCAGCCTGATTCAAAAGCTACCGTCAGCAGTTCTAATGGGAAAGGATATGAAGTCTCAGGTGTGGCTGGTCTGCTGAACATCTGCTTTTTGATAGTGTAGTGGTCAAAAGCTTATTGATTTCCGTCACAGGAAAGGAGGAAGCAGGCTGGAGATGCTTTCTTGCTATACTTAATGTGCTCTCACCACCACTCTCCCATGAATTCCCAGAGCAGAGCTTAATAAGGCCTTGTGCATTGTCCTTGGGGTTATTATTTTGAATGTGAATTGGAATTGAAATGACACTAAAAACACCCAGTTTAACAGGAGTGTGTTTCAATGCCCTGAAGACTGATTTTGTTGGTGAATATAAGGTAAATTAACTTACTTTTGATATTCTAATTCCTTTAGAGACTTTCATAATTGGCACCTAGATAATTAGAGTGAATGAAGCTACCAATGTAGGTGCTCTCCTCCTCCGGCAATCTCCATCTCCAGCTCTCTAAATCGTAAGATGTACATTTGATTGATCTTTGTACGGAATAATTTCTCCAAAGGTACCACACAAATGAGCGGCTCTTTTTTTTCCCCCTTCTAATTTGCTATAAGAAGAGACACAAAAATTTTAGAAGGCTGGGGAGGAAGTCCTAGGTTCAATAAACTGGGCCCAGTGGTGCATATCTGTAACCCCAGCCGTTGCAAGGGAGTGTCATCTTAGGGAAATTCAAGGTCATCCTAGGCTACAGAGTAACTTGTGGCTATTAGTGGTAGAGCCTGAGTTTCCAGAATCTTCAGTTAACTGATTTCTCTGCCATCCTGTCCTTGTTGGTATATATGTATTTTTCTCCAAGAAGGGATACTAAAGGATATTTTTATGTTAGTAGAAACAAACAGAACAAAATTCCTAAAGCTTTAACCTAGAAGTTCTTTTTATTTGCCAACTTATTGATCCTCAGATTCTTAAGCTTTGTTCAATGAGAGGGATTGCTAATGAGTTCCCTGCACAGAGTGACCCCATTTCTACTAGACTTGCTCCCCTCAAGAATGGAGTCCCAGAAGCTGAATGTGTACTTTGAGGCTTTGTTCTTGTATACCTCCATTGACTCCATCAGAGAGGGCATTCTCCCATGACGGGCCATCTTGACTTTCTGGTATTTGCAAAGAATTTTGGATTACACAATCCCAAGAGGCACAGTTACTAAGAAAGCTCTCCTACTGAGAGGCAAAATGGAAAGAAAGCTTCAAAGGCAGACTAAACAAGGAGAGAGGGTTTAGGAAACAGGGGGTTGGGGCTGGGGGGAGAGTACTAGACTAAGGCAGAGAGAAAAGTTAAGGGAATAGAGAGATAATTGTTTATAGGCCTTGGTTTGTTTTTGTTTGTTTGTTGAGAGGTTCTTACTCTACAGCCCAGACTAGCCTTGAACTTTCTATGTAGCCCAGGCTGATCTTGAATTCATGGCAATCCTCCTGTCTCAGCCTCCTGAGTGCTGAGATTACAGGCGTGAGCACTACGTGTAGTGTGAAATCCTCCTGGAGAATTTTCTCCTAGCTGGCTTGGTCCTCGTGGGACCTGTCTTTCTACACATGTTGTCCTCTGTGAGACAGTAATGACCTCTTTGCTAATTTCTTAATATCAACCATCTTTAGGTGAATGTGTTGTTATTAACCATTGAAACCTGTTAAGAGAAAAACTTCTCTATTTGTTGAATTCCTGTTAGACGGTTCATGGTTATAGTTCTTAAAAGTGCCAGAATTTGAGCTGAATTCCACTCTGAGGCTTTGGTCACCTCTGGGTTTCTAATAAATCACCACAGCTGTTTGGGGTAAAAGGGGAGAAGATGGTCTTTTGGGTCTTGGGCTGGGATTTGAATAGTCTGAATCATTTGCATTTGGGTTTTCTGTGGCGAATCTCATTTGAGTAGTGATTGTACTATGTCTTTCACTCTGGCAAAGTTTACCTGGCTTAGTTTAGTCTACAGGATCCCAGTCAAACTGTTTTATACCAACACGCTTGTATGGCAAAGATGTCTTTGTTCCTTTCTGGTGTTCCTTTCTGTTATAGCAACATCATTGCCTGCTTTTGTGATGGCCGCAGAGTTTGGAGATGGGGTTTGCTGATGGTGAGCACACTTGAGAGGAGAGGAGAGTTGACTTCCAATTAGAGGGTTCTAGAAGTGAGTACTTTCAACATGTTCCAGGGAAGGCAAAGTGACCACTTAAAATGAAGGCAAAGCATTTCCTGTGTTGTGGGTGCTAAAACTACATTTCTGGGTGGCTGTGTCTTTTCTTTGTGAAGCTATTGTCATTTCATTTTCCACATACATCTTCAAGTTATTTTCCAATGGAAAAACAGAAGCACCCACTGTAGTTCAGGCCAAGTAGCCACACATGTTCCATCCACAGAGACAGAGTGAAGGTTGTTAGTGCTCAGCATTCCAGACTGAAAATATCCGTCTGTGGAGAGAGCTCATGGAAGCCAGCATTCCTCTGGGTTTGCACAGTCAATACTATTAAGAATGAAGAGGTGATGGAACGCAGAGTTTTCCTCTCTTGCCTCACTCTGAAGAGACCAACCGAATGAGAGGAATTTCAAGTGATGTACTATGAAGATTCTGCAGGATGTTTTAGAGGACCTTTAGGGACTCTGAGCAGGAGAGCAAACGCAATGTTTAGGTAAGGTACGCACTCGCTCCTTTGATGTATTTGGGGAAACCCAAGAAGACTCCTTTTTCCAAAAATATCTTCCCAACCAGCAGTGGACCTGTAGTTCCATAATTAGAGATTGAATTTTGGCTTAAAGAATCATTCCATTAACACATAAATAGTCCGGGGAGTTAACTATGAAATTAATATCTAGCTAACATGTTGGCTCAAAAGAAATTATTTAAGCATGATGTATCAGAATTCCAGATGCTTAAAGACTTGCTTTGTGTTGCATAAAGTTCTGATACTTTCCTTCAAGACTCCCCGTTCCCCACCAACTCACTTGTCAACTCACCCCTGGTGGGGTACCAGAGATCATGGCATTGAGAACCAACTGCTGCGGCCCTCAGGGTAAGTCTGGGGATTGTTTTCTTCAATTACAGTTAAATAAGATTGGAAATGTTTACGGAGTTAAACATTTGGATGGGTAAGGAAGAAAAAAGATATAATTTCGACACAAGGATAAACAGTTCTGAAGAAATTGTATTGAAGATGCTTCATGGTGGCCAGGCCGGAGAATTCCTGAGCAGACTGCTGTCCGCTTCCTGGACTCTAGGAGACAGGTGTAGGGGTTAGCCCCCAGCAGCAGCAAGAACAGGAGAGAGACTTGGGAAGTGAAAACAACAGAGATCTGAAGATAACTTTGGAAGGTAAGAGCAGTTATGGCGGTGGAGTGGGTCTCTTTTGACTGTAGGCGACTGTAAAGAGCAGCCTGTGAGGGCATCTGTACAGGTTTGTTCTGCTCTTGGATAGTATTTTTTCTCCTGGATCCTAACATGCCCATTGATCTCTCTGGAAGGAGCAAGCTGAACCCCCACAAGACAAGTGGTTTTGATATTTGCCAATAGGAGTCAACCGTGTTAAACCTTCTTCTTGAATCTGGCTCCAGCTACTGTGTCTGTCTGTGAACAGCCTTGGACTAGTCAAGTACAGCAGCTCCGAGATGTCCCCCAAATCAGGGCTCTATACCTAGTTTCAGAAAACGGGTGCTATCCCAAGGATGGTCCTGTCTTGAATGTGCATATTTGCTGGAGTGAGATTTCAAGAGAAGCCACAGAGAGCAGTTAGTTTGAGAGAATCCACAGGGTCAACAAACATGTGTTTAAACAGCTTCTTAATGGCCACTAAACTAATATAAACTAACAGCTAGTTGTCTCCAAAGGTTCTGAATTTTGGCTGCTCCTCAGGGTCAGCTGTGAAGCTGGACAAATAAAGTGTAATTCAAGGGATGCTTGTGACAAACAAACATATGTATTTATTATATATAATCCATAAATACAAAATGTAAAGATTCTCTTTCTCATCACCGAATGTCTTCATCTATATAAGTAACTTAAAAGTTCTTTCATGAATTTCCCATTGATAGGCAAAGCAGATGGATAAATATAATAATGGAAAAATAATTTGTATTGTCTAAGTGTGTTTTTCACTTTGCCAATCAGAACATAAATTTCCTATTTTGTCTCAGTCTGAACTGAGGGCTTGTAATGCTTTTGACCATACGTTCCTGTCGGGGATGTGTGGAACAAATAAAGACACCCGGGTGTGTGGTTCTCTAACTTTACTTGGAGGGCTTGTTCCAAGAAGATTGCCGATCACATCCTTGCCACTCCACCTAATATTTCTGACTTAGAAACTTCTAGAACATGTTTTAAATGAGGAATATACTGTTTATTATGTACATGTTTCTCGGAGGGTAGCATTGTGAGCACTCGGCAAACAAGTTGAAATTGCACTGAGCCCATAGAGCTCTTGTTTTTCCGTGCTGGAGCACAGGCCCACGTTCTCTGCAACAAATGTTTTAGATGTTCCCTGTCTCACAGTCGCTCCTAAGCAGAGACAGAACCGCTGAACAGTGAGGAAGTGAATGGGGAGTCTTCCAGCTTCCTCCCTGGCAGGGCTTCCAGCGTGTCCTTTGCAACCACTTGAGTACTTTTTCCAAGTGATTGGCATCTTACTGGTGGTTTTAGCTATCCCTCCCCCTCACCACCAACCTCTTCCTTCTCACTTCAAGACAGTATTCTTAAAAAGTTGAGCCCTTTAGTCCACCAAGAAATGGGCTGAAAGCAGCTGCTCAAGACGGCTTTATAGGCTGTTGAAGTCCAGAGGGATTAAACAGGATGACCTCACTGAAAAAGAAACCACACTTAATAGTTTTAAATGGGACTGCTCTTAACTGGGTCACCCTGAACCACTGAGCATACTTCTTGTTTCAGATGAATGTGGTAGTTTGGGCCAGAATGAGTTGTTGGCGAGGTAGTGTAAATGGCGTTGTCTTTCAGAGATGAACCAACATCTTCTAATAGCAAGCAGGAAGGGAAACTGTGGAATGGGTCATCTGACCTTCATCCTGAGCCTTGAATCCAGTTTCTGGAACACTTAGGGAAATTGACACTTAGGGAAAGGAAAGGGAAATGCTTTCCTTTCTTCTCCCTCCTCCTTCCTTCCCAGCTCCCCTTGCTCCCCCCTCTTCCTCTTCCCTCTCCTCTCCTTAATGAGAAATTTGTAGGACATAGTTCTTCAGAATAAAGACTCCAGGCTAGAGAGACAGCTTAATTGACATAGGACTTGCCTAGGGTACACAAAGCCCTGGGTTTCACCCCCAGCATCTTGTAGTATAAACCAGGTGTGGTAGTGCATGTCTGTAATCCCAGCAATTGGGAGACAGAGACAGGGGAGGTCCTCAGCTAGTCTCCTCCTTAGACTAGCCAATCAGCTGACTCTGAATGCAGTTGAGAGACCCTGTTCAGTAAAGTAGAGATTGACTGAGGGAGACATCAAATGGCAACTTCAGGCCTCCGTATGCACACAAGTGTACACACACACACACAACCCCAAGAAATTTAAGCACATTAAGCATTTATTCTGTTCTGAGCACTGAGCTAAGCTTTGTTATTGGACCCCTATAACCACCTTGAGAGTGAAGTTGGGAGCAGATCTCTGATCTTTCTGACTCACACTATCATGTTCTTTACTGTGACTTTATTTATTTATTTATTTATTTATTTATTTATTTATTTATTTATTTATTTATTTACTGGGTTTATTTGTTTGTTTTGGTAGGATCTCATTATGAATCCCAACCTGGCCTCAAACTTGTGATCACACACCCTGTGTTTACTTGGGTTCTGGGGATCTGAACTCAGATCCTCACACTTCCTCAGCAAGGTATCACCTCTGGCCCCTCTTGGCTAGTTTTTAGTTTGAACTCAAAGCTGCCTCTGTTCACTAAGGACTTCTGAGACATCTCAAAAATTGAGTTTGAAATATTAACTGCTACAGGATTTCTAGAAGCAATCTTTCCTAAATCCCTTGGGCTTCTGAGAGTGACACTAACTTTTGGTCTCAGACCTCCAAAGGGGAAATGGATTTTACCAACACTGGTAAGCTTTCGTTATTCATAGTCCAGACCCAGGGATTTCCCTCTGGCTAAATCGCTGACTCAATACTTCTTGTTTTAGAAAAAAGGAAGTCACAGAAAGACACCTGCTAATGAGCCTGAAGTAACTTAATGTGTATGTGGTTCTTGGCAGGAATATCCCATCATATGGAAAGATGAATGCCATGGGTACTAGAACATGCCAGAGATCTCAGTACTTAGGAAAAAGAGGCATGAAGATCAAGAGTTCAAGGACAACCTGGATGATGTGAGCCTCTATCTGAAGATAACAGAAAGAGGGAAAAGAGGGAGAATGAGGCTGCACAGCGGTTTTCTAAGGTGCCTATTTTATTTTCCCTGAAACGTGACTTTGAACTTTGCCCCCAAGAAGCTTGAGTAGGCAAATAACTTGTTACTACCTTGAAGAGATGAACATCCATGGATTTCTTCACACTGAGCTGGAGTAATCATTGATACAAAGTTTTTCTGTGACATATCAAGTTCCACCTTGAAGAGGCTGAAAGAAGGTCTTGTTGAGTCAAGAAGGGTCTGTGTCAACCCAAAGTTGACCTGAGTCTTTTTCGAATGCAGTAGGGCAAAGCCCGTGGTCCTAACAAAAGGCTTCCATCAAAGACACTTTCCTCGCTCATTTGATCAAACGGGTCATTAAAGCACGTCTATTAACTGCCTTCTGTGCAGCAGGCTTTGTGCTGGGGAGTCATGGGTACAATCTAGGGAAGAGCAGACGTGGCCAAGTGACCAGGGCAGGCTGTACAGTGAGAGGAAGAGGAGGAAATGGCAGAGATGGAGGAAGCCGTGACTCATCGCCTGTGGTCAAGGAAGGCTCGAGCAGCGGAACCGACTCCACACCGTGGAGAACACACTTGGTAGTGTGACACCAACCTGCTTCCTGGAGTTTGTTTTCTGACAGACGCAGCTTTTGCTCCTGGTAGTTCACCTGACGATTATAGTCTATTCATCTTAAAACCCAGACTCGAGACAGGGTTGTGGGCCAAGTATACAATAGGTGACAAATCAATGTGCGCCTAAATGGCTGTAGCTTCTGGCTTTAAAAGGCTTCCAGCCTTGTTTCTTCGTGCGTAGAGTGGACCTTTCTTTTTGTGTTTAATCTCAAAATAGCTTTAAGATTTTCACTTCCGCATTTCAGCTAGAGTCCTGGGCATGATCAATGATTCTGCATGCCTGCTGTCCTACCGTCTCCTGGCACCAGGCCCCATGCTCCAATCCCTTCATTGTCCCGTGGGATTCTCCTTTAAATGCCTTTAGTCCTTAGAATATTCTCATAATGTCCAGGGTTCCCCTGACAACACCAGAAACGGACAATCTGTTCAATACTCCAGAATGATGGTTTAAAAGGCGCTTTAAAATCTGGAACTTTGGCATCTTATCCTATTCTATTAAAAAATGCCTAAGTGGAGCTTTCGGGAAATGATGAAACCAACCACATCGTGCTATGATCCCTTCTACAAGACAAGATAAGAGCAGGGGGTACTTCTGCTGACACCTAGTCTAGCTTCATGGGAAACTTGACTCACTACCAAGGCTGATGCCTAAAGGGCATTACATTTCTTAAATGATAAAAATAATCTTTTGTATACCCAGTGAGTGCACATTCATGTGTATGGAGGGTATAGGTCAACATCAGGTATCACTGCTCAGGAGCCATCTACCTGGGTTGTGTTTTTGTTTTTTAAGACAGGGTCTCACTAGGCCCTGGGGCTTATAGATTAGCTTAGGCTGGCTTGTCAATGAACCCTAGGGGTCTACTGTGTCCATGTCCTCAGCACCGAGGTTACAATCTTGTGCCACTACACTCGGCTTTTTACGTGGTTGGTCAGGATCAAACTCAGGTCCTCATGCATGAGCCACAGGCTCTTGACTGACTGAACTATCTCCCCAGCACCATGCATAGCATTCTTTACGGAGTCTTCTTCTCTGTCCAGTAGAATGTGAGCTCCATGAGAGCAGGGACTGGTTACACTCTGCTATCGATTTTCAGCATCTAGGGAAGAGCGATGCATATAAGCACACAGGAAATGTGCATGGATTGTGTGTCTGCCTCCTGGTTGCTGACCTGGAAATCTGAAACTCTTAATTTGTTCTTTCAAAGAAAATCAACACAATTAAATGATATTAGCTCAAATCAGGCTAAGATACCTTACATAACTGGTGGTGATGATGATGGTGGTGGTGGCGGTATCAATTAGCATTTAAGTTAAAGTCACAATGTCATTGCAGCTGTTCAAAAGACATATCTTAACAAATCATGAGTGTTAGTCTGCACCATGTGACTTGTTTGGCCCAATAAGACATTAGGAAGCACAATGCAGTTAGAGGCTTGGTAAAGCACTGTGCCTTGGGCTTTGTCATCTAGAATGCCCTCTCTATTAGAATGAGAATCTCTGTAGAGAGCAGTAGCATTTGGAAAACAAGGGATGTCTCCCACCATTCCGGCATTTCCGACTATTCCACTGTAGTCTCAAGACTTGTGCGTGAGGCTGTCCAGGAATGTACTTCTCCAGACTAGGTCATCACTGTAAATGCATCATTGGGTCCAGCTTCTCCTATGGAGGACTCAGCCCAAATTGCCAGTCCATAGACTCTTGAGCAGACAGATGGTTGGTGCATTATGCTACTAAGTTTTAGAGCAACTTTACCTGTAATATTAAGTAACTGATATAGTTATTATGCTTGTGGTACTGAAGTAACCTAGGTTATTCTTTTACTTCACTTACAAGATAACTCAGGCATTCATTATTATCTCTGTCAGGAGACTAACTAACTATGTTAATGATGGAGCAAGGATGTAAAGCAGGTCTGTCTGATTCTGGAGTCTGGTTCTTGCTATTGTCCTATATTGACTTTGTGATAACCTTTGCCATCTGACCATATCTGGAATTTTTCACTTCCATAAAAGGACCTGCCATGCACATGGACTTGCGCTTGCTGCAAAAAAAGATTACCAATCTCTGACACTTGAGTTGCTTTTGTATAGCCATCAAACTGAGATGAAGCATTTGAATAATTTATTTGATGAATAATCCCAGGATTTGTCAGAGGGCACAAAGAGCTTTGTCTTCTACTATTCTCATATTTTTTGTTATTATTTTAGTAATTATAGACTGTCGTTAAATAGTACAGACAAGGTTGGGAGTGTAGAGCAGTTGCACAAGGCTGTGTTTGAACTTCAACACCATGTAAAAACAGGCACAGGCATCCCTAATTCCAGCACTTGGGAGGAGGATCCTTAGAGTTCAGAAATCTTCTAAAATGGCAGAGTTAGAATCCATGTTGGGCTCCATGAGACATGGTCTCAAAAGAAGAAAAGAAAGGAAGGAAGGAAGGAAGAAAGAAAGAGACAAGAAAAATAGTAGAGGCAAGTGACATACTATAAAGTAAATTGATAACAATTTAAATTGGTAACAATATAAATAACAGATTCTACCATTGAATAAAGCATTACATCTTTGTGTCAATGTGGCTAGTGTGCCTGTCAGTACAGTAAATTATGATCTGAAAAGGCTATGCACTCTTGCAACATTCACTTGCTATCAGCATCTTGGAGGAAGTGAAGAAGTGGGTGTCTCTTATCATTCTGAAATGCATTAGAGTGGGTTGATCGTTCTATCAGCACAAGAATTTTTATTTTGAAAATCAGGAAATTGTTTTAGGACTGTGTGTAGGCATTTCCTAAGCATCCTTATCCAGTGTGGTCGTTTCTTAGGCTTCCTTATCCAGTGTGGGCATTTCCTAGGCTTCCTTATCCAGTGTGGGCATTTCCTAGGCTTCCTTATCCAGTGTGGTTGTTTCCTAAGCTTCCTTACCCAGTGTGGGCATTTCCTAAGCATCCTCATCTGGTGTGGGCATTTCCTAAGCATCCTTATCCTGTGTGGGCATTTCCTAAGCATCCTTACCCAGTGTGGGCATTTCCTAGGCATCCTTATCTGATGTGGGCATTTCCTAGGCTTTCTTATCTGGGAGGCACATGGTTGCTTTTCTACAATGATTTTCCTGAGGTCTGAAATATGACCTTCATTACCTAAGAGATAAGTATTTCAAAGTCATCATCCCCCAAACTCCACAGAGGTGGAGATGACAGAGATCTTTGTAAATCTCTCTGCTGGGACTCACAGATCCATAGGAGCAAACTTTCAAGTCCTTGAAAGCTATGGTTTGGGGACTTTTCCAAGAATGGGCAAGGTAAGATTTCTGAAAGCCACTGTGAGAGTTACTGACTTTGACAATGATGATTAGGAAGAAATCACAATATAGGTACTCATTTCCATCCAACATGGTATAGTATAAGGCTGTAGGGAATGTGTTTTTCTAGCCTTGAAAATGACAACATGTGACATGAATATTGTTAGATCTGTTTTGCTCTTGTAATCTCAGAAACCATGAGGACATTAGGAGTTATCTCACTAGCCTTGTTCCTAAGGCTATAGTGTCTTCCACGGATATCTGATTATCTTGCTACTCTTTGCACAGTTCTGTTGAAAAGGAAGTGACCACTTGATAAGACACTGCATTCCATTTTTGAGAGCCTTTGTTATTGCAGATCTAGCCTGTTTAATAAATTCAGACCTTTGCTTCCACCTGCTCTTTGGACTGTGTTAAATGAGCCAGATTTCTTTTTACAAGAGAGTCTTTTCTCACTGTCATTTTAGAGAGTACCTTGTGTATTTAAAAGATAAGAGCATAACACCATAGCAATGGTCTTGACTCTGCTAATAGAAAATACAGGCAATGTTTCAATTCTGTGAAAGAAGTCTGAAATGTCAGGGGCTCTTTCTCCATAGCAACACTGGGCTGATGGGCAGCTCTGAAGGTGTCACTGTGGTCCCTGCTTGGGCATCCAGACAAATAGGAAAGCTGTTGTGCACCTCTTGCTGGTCACAATGGTGGGAGAGAAAGAATATGTCTAGATTCCTTCTGATGAGAGCTGCCCTTTTGGAATAAATGAGGGACTCAATTTACTTTTTGCTCACATGCTCCAGTTACATGACCATGACCAAGACTGAATTCAATAAAACAGAAAAAAAATATCTATTCTATGTCTAGGGGTGATGCAAGTGAATAACTCCATCACATACTACTCTAATAACAGAAGGAATACATGAGTATTAACAATAAATATCTGTCTTTTGTTTTGTAAGCCGCATCAGAATGATGCCATATATATTTTCCATTGTGGTGAAGGCATTTGTGCATCTGAGATACGGTACCACCTGAAATGACTGACAGGGCACACCCACCAGGTAGCTGATTGCTCAACACATGCTAATTTCACCTTTTTCTTTTGGCTTGGCATCAGTGTAGCCAGTGGAGTGTATGATGCTTTTTTTCTCAGTCCGGAGTGGCTTTGATTGTGGCCCTGGTGATCTGTCTGAAGTGATGACACACTTGCAATGGGCAGACATCCAACGATCAATCAATATCCTCTCCGCATCCCCATTTAGCTGCTTGTGAGTGTGTTTTAAAGGACATCGTGTCCTTTAAAAGCCAGGCATGGTGGCACATACCTGCAACCCCAATACTAGGGAGGCTGATGTGAGTGCTAGACCAACCATGCTGCACAGTCAGACTCTGGATGGAACTCTAACCCAGCCTATTCTCCCTTCAAGGCAAAGCTGTTTGTCTCTCTCTGATTTTGCATATAAGATAAAAGCAATTTGATAGTTAGTGGATTTGCTGGTTTTCCTTCATAGCCGGGACCCTTGCTTGCAGCAGCAACACATAAAACACTGATAGGGATTTCCAAAAAAATGCATAAGCAATCCAATGAGATAGGTCATCAAAGCGGTGACTTGCGGCCAGTAGGAAAGGACCTTAAGTGATAAGGCAGGGCTTTCAAAGAATATCGAAGGAGTGGGAATTATCTTGAAACAAGCAGAGACACCTGTATCGCTTTAGCAGCCTGTGTGAGAAGTGGAACGGACACACTCTTGCCTTGCCTTGCCTTTGGGGTGTCAGGCAGTCAGTGGCACCTTAAAAATAACTGCCACCGGATGAGGGACGGGAGGAAAAAATAAACACTGCTAACAAAATCATTAAGGAAGGAAGGAAAAGAAAAGCCCACGGAAGCAGTCATGTGTAGCATAAATATAGAAAAGCGCTTTTCCAGAGACACGCTAGGAAAAACCCAGACCCAAATATACTGCAAGTTATCCAAGGAGAGAGACAATAGTCCAGTAGGCTGAGATGATATCTGTTGTCCAAAAGAAAAGCCCCACACAGGAAGAGATGTGTTGAAAAGTAGAACTAAACCACTAACCAAAATCTGTGTCTTTAGTGGTAACTCGGGCATTGAAAATTATAAAGTGGTATGGGAAAGCCAAGGGGACCTGGAGACATTTCCAGAGTGTGATAGACAGGGAATCACCAACTCTTCCCACAACGGATACCAACAAACACCTGGAGAATTTTGGAAACTCTTTAGCCAGATCCTAATTACTCTTATTTTTTACATGGGGAGGGGGCAGAGTATAAAGGTATAGATATTCTTTAGGTCATTGGCTATGAAGATTATGTAATTGTTTATTTAACATTGCAAACAGATCTCAGCCCTTGTAGCCTCAGTTAGACCAGTGTTCATCAGGTAGTAAATGTTTTTAAGGCTTTGCAAGCCATTTGGTCCCTGTTGTAGTTCCCCAAATTTGCCATGGTGGCACAAGAGCAGCCTCCAGCAGACCATACGTGAAGGAATGAGTGTGGTGGGGTTCCAATAAACCTTTCTTTACAAAAACAAGAGGCTCTACTTGGCCCTGGGAGAGAGGGTACCAACCCCTGCTCGACTGCTTTCCTGCAAGCCCCAGGCCTGCTTCCTGGTGGCAAATAGTCGATACTTGATTTGTCTTCTGATCATCGAAGATGAAGAGTCATTATCACCAGTCTTCAGAACTTTAAGGTGTCTCCTTGCTTTCCGTGAGCCAGGTGAGCCAGGTGAGCCAAAGTGCTCTCGGAGAGTATACACCTTTTCTGAAACACGCCAGCTAGCATTTTCAGAGAGAGCGTCAATGTACTTGACATATTAACGACACACATACTGAGTGTTTACAAAACTAATGTTTTCTGCACTTCAGTAAAAAACGATTGTCTTAGTTAGGGTCATCATTGCTTCGACAAAACACTACGACTGAAAAAGCAAGTTGGGGAGGAAAAGGGTTTATTTGGTTTACACTTCCATATCACTGTTCACCGTTGAAGGAGGTCAGGGTAGGAACTCAAACAGGGAGGAACCTGGAGGCAGGAGCTGGCGCAGAGGCTATGGAGGGGTGCTGCTTACTGGCTTGCTCAGCCTGCTTTCTAATAGAACCCAGGATCACCAGTCCAGGAATGGCCTCACCCACAATGGGCTGGGCCCTCCCCCATCTGCCTACAGCCCAATCTTATGGAGGCATTTTCTCAATGGAGGTTCCCTCCTCTCGGATGACTTTAGCTTGTGTCAAATTGACATGAAACTAGCTGGCACAATGATATATTATGGGTTTCTAAGCTAGACACTTACTTCAACTTCACTCAAGGGAATCCCAGCCCTCAAATCACCAGGTCTTGACAGTCAGGTCACCCAGTGACATCTTCTGGAGACCTTCAGTCCAGTGGCACCGCGAAGACTTCAGGGAAGAACTTCTCCTGTTAGCAGCTTTATAAACCACACAGGTATGGTCTACCTCAGAGTTAAGTTTTATGACAACTAGAACCAAATGGAGTTGAATTACTGTTCTGGGGGAGAAATGGCAGGGGCTAAGAATGTCACTACATTGGCAGCTAGATTTGACATTTCTTCCTTGGGATTATGGCTTGCTTGGGTTGATCAGTAGAGATACCACTTGATTTTTTCAAATATCAGTGTTTATCTCTTAATAATATCTCTGTTTAACAAATTACTCTATGGTGATGCCTTACTCTTAGTTTCCATGGCTACATTCAATTTTTTATTTCCATTAAGCAGATGACATTTGTCCCTGCCACTCACTACCCACTCCCTTTTTCTTTTTTCCATAAAAAAGGGTCTATTCAATATCTTGGCTTTTTGCTCAACCTTATATTCTTTATCCAAACTCTGGATGTAAGAGTGGTTAGAACATTGGAAGGGTGTTTGCTTTTGAGTTTTGCAGGGTGTCTAGAATGCTGCCTTGCAAGCAATGAGCATCTGCAGGTGTTTCTTACTACCTCTGAGGATGCTTACAGTCTTCAGCTCCTGAGCTGCCCTGGGTTTAGGTGTGAGTGCTGAGTCGCTGTACACAGTTGAACATGAAAACACACTGGCATTTTCATATCTGCCTCCCCTCCAGCTTCGACAGCCTCTTAGTTATCTGTTCTGCTCCCGCCTCTGGTCTTGGTTGAAGACACATTGGTCCACAGAAGCTGGCTCTGAGGCACCAGCCACTGTTCAACAGCATCGAGTGTTCCTTTTTGAACCCCAAATATTGTTTTTAGAAAATGAAGCATGGGCGAAATAAGATCGGCTGCTCAAGTTAGCTTGACCCTGCCTCTTGCCATTTTTTCTGACCTCTAGAGCACTGTAGAATGCTTTATACTTGGACGATTTTTAAATTTTTTATTTTATTTCGTTATTGTCTTTTCTATTCAAATACTTTTTTTTTTTTTTAGAAAATTAGCCTTCATTTTGATACATTGAAGAAAAAATAATAAAAAGTAAGGAATGAGGCTGAGCGGTGGTAGCACACACCTTTAATCTCAGCACTTAGGAGGCAGAAGCAGGCAAATCTCTGTGAGTTCGAGGCCAGCCTGGTCTATAGAGTGAGTTCCAGGACAGGCTCCAAAGCTACGCAGAGAAACCCTGTCTCGAAAAAAGCAAAACAAAGCAAAACAAAACAAAACAAAGTAAGTAATGGAAAATGTATTACTTTCATTAATTTTTTCATCTTGTTTACCCATGTTTTATGACCAGATTTATATGTGATAAAACAATGAGTTTTGATAAAATAAATAATTTTGAGTAGATTAAAAGGGAATATAATTGAAAACTATAATATTTTGTGTTGGACATGGCAGCCCACACCTGTAGTCCTAGCACTCATGGAGGCAGGGGGATAGCCAGGAGTTCCAAGCCAGCCAAGACTACCTACCTAGTGAGTTCAAGGCCAACCATAGTGGTGGTGGTGGGGGAGACCCCAAAAACAAACAAAAAAACAAATCAATCACATAAATCAACCCCAAACCACTTTATAAAGAAAAGGAAAACGTGTTTCTCTGACTCCAGTGATTGGCACAGCGTCTCTGTTTCTTGGATTCCACACTTCTAGATCATGTTTTCTAGAAGAATTGTGAAGGAAGAGATGTAACAGAAGCATGAAACAGCTATGAGTCTGATGCCTTGAGAGCTGACAGAATCTACAAATTCTAAAAGATCATTGTTGTTTTAAAAAGCGCCAGATTTATACAAGATCCTATCCTGGGTCCTGTTCCAACACCGCAGGGAGAAAAACCTGGAGAGAAGGCTTAGAGAGAAGCAGCCCTTCTGCTGATAGGGCGCAAATTCCAAGAGGGACGATAACAGGGCTGAGTTGTACTCAAGCCTTACCTCCCAAGCCCGACTCTCTTGCATCTTCTCTGTGTTGCTCTTTCGGACTCCTTGCTCTCAATGACAGATACACTCCGGCCTCTCACCTGGGAAAACACATCCCCTCAGTGCTGAATCCCTCTCCCCTTCAGCCCTGGTTCCTCTCAGCTGAGTTTCAGAAGATAATAGCCTTTCTTTGGTGTTCTCCCTTATCTCTCCTATTAGTTGTCTTATCTGTCATCTCCTAGCCTGGGGATTTTTTTTTCAATTACTAAATCTAGTGGATTTTTCCAGTTTCCTCCTTCTCTCCTTCCCTCCCGATTTCTTTCTTTTCAATGCCAGATTTTTTTTTTTTTTTGCACATGTCTATCTCTTTCATTAGAGTGTATGTTCCAGGAGGACTGAGATGGTATTTAATTCAAAACTTTAAGATGACCACAGTGCCTGGCCTATGCAGGTTCTTAAGGGATGTTTGTTAAATAAATAGATTACTCCTCATTGGACCAATGACTTTCAGGAATGTGGGACTAACGGCATTTATATAGACTTGTATTGTTGTTTTATTTAAACGATGTGGTCTGTCTTTCCACATGGTTTGGCTTTAAGGGACTCATTTCCTGTTTCTTTTAAATGGTTTTCTTTTTTCTTTTTTTCTCTGAAATCCTTTTGCTCTGAAGTCCGTCTCCCCACCCCCCTCCCTGCAAGTTCAGTCCCTTTTGCAGGAGGTCTCAGCCTTCAGGGGGCCTCCCTGTCCAGGCTGGAGGTAAAGGCACTCTATTCCATTGTTTGCTTAGCCGCCTGGGTGGTTCCCACTTTGCAAGCAGAGGAAGCAGCTAAAAGCCAACCCTGGGGAGCCCAAATGTGGCCTCTCCATGCAGGCAGCTGGTGCTGGCTCAAAGTGCAGCAAGGACCAGGGCCTTCCTCAAGGGCAGCTGCTGCACATCTTTCCCAGAAAGGCGTCCTTTTCCATTGTGTGCTTTCTACTCATCCCCCACCATTTTTTTATACTGAGGATGGAACCTAAAGCCCCCCTTCTGCTGGGCAAGCATTCTCTCATTGAGCTACATACCCATCCTTCTTTTCAATTCTGAGAAGGTCTCCCCGAGTCAGTCTGCCGGCCTTGGACTCACTCTGGAGCACAGGAAGTTCTTAAACTTTTGATCCTCCTGTCTCAGCCTCCCAAGTAGCTAGAATGCCAAGCCTATACCACCAGATTTGGTTTTATTTATTTATTTTTATGGACGATCATAAACTGAAATAACCACACTCTTAATGTTTGAAATTAAAATGGGGAAAAAAAGCTTCATGTAATCTCCTTATCTTCAGATGGTCTCTCACAATTGATTTTTTTTTAAATGTGATTCTGGTAGTTTCTGCTCCTTTTACTTACTGGGTCCCAAGTGTTCTGACACTGTCATTTTTCCATCAGGACACTTTTGGGTTATATTTTCTTATTGGGGGAATCTCAAGTCGTAGTTATCCTTTGGAGAAATGCTCTTCAAGAATTTGGTTTATTGTTGCCCAGGAAGCCTGTGGCTCAGAGAGTTCTGACAATACCAGATAATCAGGCTGTTTATGGGGAACAGCTGCCTCCTGAATTTGGTCTTCCCACAAATGAAGGTAAAAGCTACCACATGAACCAAACTGCTTTTCTGGAGCAAAATTTATGCACTGTAACTGAGTAATAGAAGCCTTGAGAGATAATTAGATATGCAGATGGAGATTTTATGCACCGATATGGATTTATGCTTTAAAAAAATACATACATTATTAACAATTACTAAAAGTCTAAAATACCGAGTGTCTTAGTCTGTTTTGAATTGTAACAAAATACCTGAGGCTGAGTACTTAATGAGTAAAAAAAGGTAAATTGGCTTCTGATCCAGATATGACCATCTTCTAAAAACTGTGGGGGGGTCCACGCAGAAGATGTCAGCCTCCAGTTCTGCCGGGCCCTCCCATCCCCACTCTGTAACACTTGCATAGCAAAACAGAGAGGGGGAAGAGAAATGCCCATATGAAAGGAAGATCAAGCACATGAACATTCAACAGTTTCCTCTCTCGAGAAGCAATTCAAGTCTGTGGGGTCCCACCTGGCTTTCAAGACCAGCATTAACCCTTCCATGAGGATGGACCCTGTCCTATTCCCCCATCACCAAGTCTTACCTCCCTACTCAACATTGCTATCCTTCCAATCCAGCTGTCAGTGCATGGACCTCTGGAGAACAACATCCTAACCATCACACCAAGACTCTGGGAATGCACACACATGAAAGAACAGAGCAGGATAATTTGAGAAGGAAGATAAGCAGAAGTCGAAAACGGGAGAAATGGGCGTTAGGTTATGAGCAAAGCATGCATCAAATGAACTCCAGATGCATTCCAATTGTTCAGAAAACACCAGAACAAAGGCAAGTGAATTGTGAAGAATTGCTTCTGCAAGACACAGCTGGTCAGAGCTGACACAGAGGAGCAAGGATGCCAGTGGCCTTCACTGTCACTACGGCTGGCTCCTTTTTTTAGAGTCCTCTTATTCCTTTGATTTAGGGTGGTGGAAAATAACAAGGTCTTATATAGCTGGCTGGCCTTGAACTCCAAATCCTCCTTCCATCTTCCAAGTGCTAGGATCACATGACAAGCAAACAGGAGTCTTAGGTCCCCAATTAGGAACTTGGTTTTGCATTTATTTACAAGTTTTCTGCCCTTGCCACTATGATCCTCAGCCTTAGTGTATAGAAGAGGAAACAGTCTGTGCTCTTTGCTTCTCTTTTTTATGGGAAGGTGGAATACGGAGAACAGAACTTTTGCTGCCTGTTGTAGCCAGAAGCTATTGTTGAATTTTACTATAACCTGACTCCTGAGAAGACAGACCCTTCTATGAAGTGTCATGGTCTCAAAAAGGATTGGTATTTTCTATCCTGTGGAAAGAAAGCTGGATTAATTGATGGTCCTCATTAGTGCTTATTACATGCATTTTCAGGCCTAACCTTAAGCCTTTGATGTCCCCCAGACTAAGGACAGAGCAGAATTACAGGTCCTGGCCCTGGCTTTATAGTAGTTGGGGTTAGTGTCTGGGGGCATGTATTTGGTTCTGACTGAAGAGTTATGAGGGATGATATCATCCGGTATTTCCAGACTGATCACTCATTATCATTATAATTACTTTCCAATGCTCTCTTGTCCCTTCTGCTATGATGACTGGTAAGGTTTGAGACAATCACTAATCAACCAACAAAGAGACACAGTGTAGAGTGTTCAGCTAATTTGGGATGGACATGTACAGGGGTGAGCAGTAACTCTTTGTTATAAAGAAAAATCTTGTTTTAAACTAAACATAATGCAGTCTATTTGACTTGATAAACATGATAATGAAGAAAACATGGAGCTGAACCTTCACATGGACTGGCTCATTTAAATCCTCACAAGAACACCATGTGATAAATGCTCTTATTAATAGATGCTCTTATTATTAGATCTTACTAATAGCTTAATAGGTTAATAGAGGAGGAGACAGAATTAAAGAGCTTAAATAATGTTTCAAAAGTCTCCTACCTTGGAAATGGCAGGTCTGAACTTTGAACTCAAGTTTTCTCTGACAAAACCAAGATACTATTATTTCCAGAGCATTCCTTAGAAGATAAAATGCTAAGGCAGCTCAGGGAGTGGTGATTAACTCACCACTTTGCACTCTGGAAGAAACAGTCAGTTGTCAAGTTCTCAGCCTGCTCTCCTATCCAGGTAGCAGGAGGCATCCCCCTCCCCTTCCTCCCTCCCCCTCTTGAATCCCCTTTCCTGCAGCGGGGTGCATGCCTAGAGCCTCCCTATGCCCCACGTTGTTGACCCCATGACTGCGTAGCACCTTTGAGTAAGCAAAGTCGCAGTGCAGAAGAGACCAGAAAGTCAGCTTTGGTCAATTAACGCATTTGTGATCTTGAAAAGGTTAATCTCTGTCTCTCTCAGCTTTGGTTTCTTTTTTAGTGAAATGGGGAAAGTTGTAGAGTCCAGTTCGGAGCCTAGCATCAAGAATGAGGGAGGCAGTGTGTAAAGCGATTAGAACCCTCCTCCCCCGACCCATATCTTCAGGGATAGAGTGCAGTCACTCTCTCTACATGCGAACATTTTGAAGGCTTTCATTCCCGTCGAGAGGAAAGAGGTCTTCTTGGAGAGAGGCCAGTGGTGTTCAAAACGCCGGAAGTAAGAGAAACACAGGAGCAATTCTCACGCATTGGAGGGCAGGCCTCTTTCAATATAAGAAGAAAAGTAAATCTACTTGGTGAATAATAATTTTTCTTGGTGATTTTCTTTTTGAAAATGGTCGTTATGTTTTTTACTTGAGGGTGTATTTTGCTCTTTTTGCGGAGATGAACCAGCTTCCGCTGAGGTGAACAAATCCTTTCCCCTCTCAGATCTTATCTGCTTCTTATCTGTAAGATGGATAGATTGGGGCCAGTCTCCCCAGTGTCTGGTGGCTGTTTGATCCTGCCATGCCCTGTTGCATCCGCTGGGGAGGAATGTGTCTGGAGCCTGTTTCTGTCTTGGGTTGTGGAACCCAGCCTGGAGGGGCTTCTTCAGAACGAAGGAAAGGTGACCCAGACTCGCTTCTGTTCAATGTTAGAGTCCTGTAAGCTTTCTCTGGTCGGGCCTAACACATGGGACCAAAGGAAAAGCTCTGGGAGTCTGCAAACACGGCTGCAGAGCAAGTGCGTTTTCTTTGCATTCCCCCCACCCGCTCCGCAGTCGTGCAGCAGGGAGGGCCGACAAACAGCAGCAAACGATGTTAATTGCGAAGCCCCAGCCCCAGACTTTAACCTAGAGGGACGTTTGAATTCTGGAAAACCTTATGGATAAGCCTCGCAATTATGTACTTAGTCACAACCAGAGGGGAGGAACTTCGGAGGCACTGGATTGAAGAGACACAAAAGTCAGGAAGTGACCCTTTCGTGGGGACTGCAGAGGCCACAGAGGAGAAACAAAGTCCCCTCACAACTGGGAAGACGGACCGTACCATCCCAGGGGGCCGGAGTAGGGAAGAGGGCGTTGGAAACTGACATCCTCGCTCTCAAGGAGCCGGCGAGGACACGGGATTTCCCGGCTGAAAAGCCCCAGTGTCTGCCTGTCCCGGCCCAGCCTCTCCCCTGCCGTGGAGGCCTGGGTACCGCAGCCCGGGGGCGCCCTGCATCACCACTCTGTGAGCGGGCGGGGCCCTGCTCCCCAGCCTGGGGATGGATGGCGTGCCCTAGCCAGCCCATCTGCGGCCACGGCTGGTCCGGGAGGAAGCCGTCCCCGGGGATGAATGGGGCTTTGTTCGCTGCCAGCCGCGCTCCCCTCGCGGCCCGGCCAGGCACAACGGAGGCAGTATGCGACAGGCATGGAAATGAGCCGCGGGCTCTCCCCTCGCAGCGCCCAGGAATGCTGGCCAGCCGGAAAGGAGCCCTCGCCGGGGACCCGCTCCCGCGCCTCTGAAACCCCATTGAGAAGGGCTCTTTGAAGCAATTAAAGCGTGTTTCACGGCGGCCTGGGAGGGGGCCCGGGTCGGCCAGCTTCTCTTTTACCCTCCTTCTCTGTCCTACCGTGTTTGTGCACCTTGGTGTGGCGGGTTACCTAGAGACCAGGCCAGAACCAGCTCCCTCTCATACAGAGATTCTGTAACCTCACAAAAGCGTCCCCATAAACAGATTGCCTGTCACCAGGGGGTGGGGGTGTGTGTGGCGGGGTGGAACCCAGTTTGGACCTGATCCAAGCTGACCTGCAGAGCCTGGGTTCCTGCTTTCAAAGGCCTCTTTGCTGGGCTCTACACCCACCTGCCCTTGCTGTCAGGTTTGGGCGGGACAAGAAATCGCCTCTGGACAAGGAAGTCCTGAGGCTGCGGTTCAGCATTTTCCATTCTCTCAGCGGCGGGGTGGGCTGTGTTCAGGTCTAGAAGTGATGTCACAGCCAGCCCTGTGAGTGATGTAACCTGCACATGTTGAAGGACTAGGACCTGGCGGCTATTTTGAGACTCTTGAGTTCCTTCCTTCCTCCCTGGAGACAAGTGGGTGACTGTGGAGAACTCACAAAGCTGCCCTGGGTACAGCGGTTTTCGTCTGTTCCAGTGAAAAAAATCCTAAGGCCGGAGAACTGACGCCATAAAAGCGGGCGTGCTTGTGAAATTCTTTCTAAATTGGAGGTGGGCACATGTGGCAAGTGTGTGGATTGGAGTCCCAGTAACATCCATGTGGAAAGGTTTCACTGAGTTCTCTGTTTGGTTGACTTTATACCCTTTTTCCTTGAGACTGATTGTTAAAGTGTGCTTCTTCTCCAGCAGGTGCTTCCTGGAGAACATGATCCCTTTGTTGTCTCTTCGTTTGTTGTATGTTTTTGAGACAGGGTCTTGAATTCCCTCTGTAGTCAAAGATGATGTTGTATTCCAGATCCGACTGCCTCTGCCTCCCAAGTGCTGGACTTACAGGCATGTGCTGCCTTGACTGTCACCATCCGTGGTTTGTTGTTGTTGTTGTTGTTTTGGCAGGGGGAGTTGGGGTAAGGTTCTGTGTTTGGAGCAGATCCTTAACAATGCCTGTCAGCACTTAGCAAATACAGTGGATGACTCCAGGAATGTAGCCAGAACCCCTGTTGTTGTTTTTGTTTGTTGTTTGTTTGACCCTTATAACTCCAAACAAGAAATAGGGAACACAAGGTGGACCTTAAGTCCTTAGGATCCTGGGTTAGGGAGATGTTGAGAAGTTTGAAGGGGAGGTTAGAAAATATTTTTGAGAGCACAGACATGCCTCAAGTGTTTCCTGAAATGCCCCAGATGAGAGTGGAGCACTCAGGTGGAGGAGTCATTCTTTCCAACTTGGAGGATGGTTAGTTCTGGCTAATGTGAATCATGTTTTACGTCAGCAAGGAGTGTGTCCAGCCCATCATTCATTCTTTAAGCATGCCATGGAAACAGGATGGTCAGAGTAGTGGCTGTGCATGGGAAGCATCATTGCGTCTTATATGCTTCTCCAGTGTGTCTCCATGGTGATTGTTACTTTGGGCTTGGCTTATACTTCTATTTGGTTACTTTTTTCGATGAGGCTTGGAATGTGTGGATTTTTTCTACACACACACACACACATACACACACACACACACACACACACACGCACACACAATCAGTTAATAGGTAAATGAACACATGATGGAAGAGAATGCCCTACCTCAAGGATTACTCTGGGCATCTACAATGATGCCATCAATGATGGCATGGTAAGCAAATGGAGGCTCTTCTCCTATTCTCTCTGTCTTTGTCACACACACACACACACACACACACACACACACACACACACATCAAGCAATGGGTATCTGAAAGTTCACTTTGAAAATGGTGCCCTGGTGTTTCCTTATTCACCAGGGTATAGTTTGACCACCAGCACACTGCTGTGCATAATAACTTCCTCTCTCATCCTAGGGTTTCATTTGACTCTCATCTGGTCGCCATTTTGCCTTCATATGGACAGCATGCCTGACAGCTGAGATTCTTTCCCCCGCTGTCTCATTCTGTTTAACCATGTAGACACAAACAACACAGCGTACGTAAAGCCCCACAGATGAGACAGCTCTGGGCTAGAATGCAGGCCACACACTAGCATGACAACAGTGCCCCTCCCTCAGCAGACCTGGTGAGTTTTCTCGAAATCATCTAATAATCCTGTTTCATGTTGTTTATAGCAGCTTTTCCTGCCTTGCAGCTTGGTCATGAGCAGGCAGTGGTTTTAGCAAATATTAATGATCCAAAGGAGATCGCTACAGGCAAGAGTAGAATGTTCTTGCCAGGTGTGGTGGGTGGTACACACAAGTACTCAGCACTTGGAAAGTGGGTTGAGTGTTCAGAGTTTATCCTTAGCTACATAATAAGTTTGAGGCCAGCTGAAGCACACACGGATACCCTGTCTCAAAAGAAAATAAACTACTCTAAAAAGGTGAGGCAATTTATTTATGGCCACTAATCAGAATTAGGCTTATTTCTTCAGTCTCCTCATCCCTGAAATAGGAAAAACTTCAGGCCTCTGAGGTTCTAAATCCAGGTGTGGGTTCTACGGCTGCAGTGTAGGGACCAGACTCCGAATACAAGGAGACAGATGCAGACTGCATTTCCCAATCTGATAAGATCACAATGGCTCTATCACACATTGCTTTGCCATTTTTTTTTTTTGCAGGTATGCATTTTCGGGTTTTTTTTTTTTTAGAGCCTTGTAATTTGACCATTAGCTAGAAAAATGCCCAGAAGACCTCTCCTTTATGTACCAGCTGACCCATGACCTTAATGAGGCATCTCTAGAGGGTAGGATTGAGGGTTTTATTTGTCTTGTGTTTGGGGTTAAAAAAAGGGAGGGGCTGCCTCCTTCAACAGTCTTTGGTCCCTAAAATAGCTCCCACTCCCCCACCAGCAGTGCTATTTACTCAGTCTCTGGGCTACTAAGTGTAGGGGTGGTCCTTGTTGACTTAAATGAGTCCCTGCAGCTAGGTGGGGCTCTCTGGAGCCCTTAGTCATGTGAGGTTGCCAGGGTAACTTAATGTCTCTGGCGCTGGAATGCTTTACGAAGTACAAAGAGGAGACTACAGAGCACATTACAACTTACAGTCATGTGTTCAATAACATGCCATCTTTTAGTAATGGGGCTTTTATTTTTACTTTATTTTGTGGGATTGAAAGATCAGAAGCCGGAAATTAGCTGGAAAGGATAAAGAAAAGGAGAATTTAAAGGGATGGAGGTGGGGGGCGGGGGACCGGCTATTTCTGTTCCTTATGCGGGTAATGGCTAAGCAAAGAGAACATCTGGCCTGGAGCAGGGCTCTGCAACATCTGGCCCGGAGCAGGGCTCTCTGCAGTACTGCTTCTAATTACCCAGTCATTTGGTCTCTTGCTAGATTAGTGACTGTGGAAGCAGCTCAGATCTCCAAACTGACAGGCTTGGAGAGCTCTAACTTAGCCTGCCACATAGTCAGAGGGGAAACGCAGAGCTTCCGGTTTCATATTTAAACCAGGATTGACTCATAATTGTAGCTGTCAGGAGGGTGATGGAGACATTATGTAATCTGGTTCTTATGGTGATATGTGTTTAAGGTTTCTGCTCTGTAAATTCCAGGGGAAATTTGGTGCCCATTGAGGGAGAGCTTGCTGACTGCTCTGTGGTGTGCCTGGGCAGGGTAATGATAGTGCAGTCACAGGTTCCTACGTCTGCCTGAGTCCAAACATGAATGAATCTCCCCCCTAAGAGGCCTTCCTGGTTTTCCAGAGACTTTAAGTGTGGATGAGGTTAGGCAAAACCTGGCAAACTTTGAAGACGCTGCTGGTCCAGTGGGAAATTTAATAATGGCAAGACATTCAGGTCTGTACGTTTTTTGTTTTTGGTTTTTTTCCCCTTGGGCCACATAGCTGCCTTTTACTGCTTCCTGTCATTTCTAGCCTCAGAGATCTGGAAGTGGTCACCAGATGCTTCTGGAAACAAAGCTCTGGGGCTGTGGATCATTTGTTCCATTTCTCTCCCATTTGCTACTTGCTTCTCAGAGGCTCTGGGGCCTCTGGGGATGGGTGTGCATTGATTGCAGGGAGCTAGGGGAGGCTGGAGACAGGCCCAGCATTTGCTGCCACCAACAAAACAAAACAGCAAAACAAAACAAAACCCCAAACAGCAAAAATAGAAAAGAAAAATTCAAAGGAGCCTGTTTAAAGTGATGCCAACATATTTACAAGGGGAGACTTGTTTCCATTTGTTCTCAGCACCCAAGCAATGTAAATTCCATGGATGTGATGAGAAGAATTCACTGACAGAGTATCATTCCCACACCAGAGAAGTGATAAAGATGAAATCAAAACATCAAAGGCAAGCGGAGTGGGTTAACTTGTTCCTGGAGAGAGAAGAGTGGTTAGGGGATACGAGGACCAAGCCGCTGACCTTCTCTGACTGGCACAACTCCTTAGCTCTGTTTGTGTACCTTTCCTCCCTCTCCTGGAGTGTCCCCCCATGCCACTAATACTTGGGGTTCTTTGGCTTTTTATATCCAGCGAAGATGACATTGGTATGTATGAAGTGTCATCAACATCGTAAGTTATCGCCATCATCAGCACCATATCACTGTCCTCACCGCCGCCATCATCACGGTCACCGTCATCAACACCATTCCTATCACCACCACTGTTGTCACCGTCACTATCAACATCGTCATCATTGTCCCCGTCACTAATAGCAGCACTATTACCACTTATATTGTAACAGACTGGAGCCAAGGGGGCTCGGTTACAATTTCTGAAAAAAAAAAAAAAAAAAAGAACAACCAGGATAATTGAGCTTTGGAATGGGCAGTGACCTCTTTGCAAGATGGCAAGGCCCATACTTGCTTGTCCTACCACCAATTCAGAATTTTGCTTAAAGTCATTCCATGATAGACATAGCTTGTGTTATTTCTGAGATTTTTGTTTGTTTGTTTGTTTTTTGTTTTTTGTTTTTTTTCGAGACAGGGTTTCTCTGTGTAGCTTTGCGCCTTTCCTGGAACTCACTTGGTAGTCCAGGCAGGCCTCGAACTCACATAGATCCACGTGGCTCTGCCTCTTGAGTGCTGGGATTAAAGGCGTGCGCCACCACCGCCTGGCAATAGCTTGTGTTATATGACAAACTTCCTTTGTCTTTCAACTTCAGTCACCCAGCTCTAAACATCCAGTTGATCAGGGAAAGTATTTTAATTAAAGTATATACTTAAGATACTTTGTACACTATTTCCAGAAACAGTTTAAACCTTTCCCTGTTTTTTCACAATCTCAGGCTGAGACATCTTTAGCGGGAAACATTGCTAACGTGACAACATGATTTCTTCTCTCCCGTGAGGCTGAAGTTTTATATGACTATTATACAGTCACTGTAGTTGGTAACATTATCAGGTGATGATGCATGGATGGGTAATTTCATGAGTTGTCTAGCCCGAGTTTATTCATTCTCCTAGTCATTGAAATGAAGAGATTGGATGTGATTCCCATTGAGATAATTCAGGGACAATTATCTTTGCAATGGATTTTTTTTTCTATCCAAAAATTAGGTGCTGTTTTGTCTGTTCTTTTTTTTTTCTTTTTTTCTTTGCTTAGACTAGAAGCTCCAAGTGGACTAGGGATCGCTCCTGCAATCAGAATCTACAGGAAACAGTAGTTGATGACGACAGGACATATTATCCAGGGCCCTGAATAAGTGAAGCTAAGCACTGGATCTAGTTGCCGACAAGACACTTGTCTTTGAAACCTCTTCCCATGCCTCTATCCCATCTCAGGTTTCCATCTTCAAGAAAAGAGTTAACCAGGGACCCAATGACTAGAACTAATATATAACCTTTGATTAAAAAAGAATGGGGAGGGGGTAGAAAAGAGGTGGGGGGAGGGAATGGGATGGGAGGAGCGAGAGTAAACTGTGGTTGCCTTGTAAAATAAATAAAAAATTTAATAATTTAATAATAAAAGACTGATAAATCTTTATATCATACTTTATTTGTTACTTAGGGTTGAAAATAAATATACAGTAGTGGAAGCTTGCTTTCCTTCAGCCTTTACAAAGCAGCTCATCAGTGTGTCTCAGGTTGTCCTCAGACTCTTCTCATTGTTTGCCTACAAACAAATTTCAGGTTCCTTGTGGAGATATTCAAGGTCTACCACAATCTGGTTCCAAACTCTCCTTCTGATTTTGTTTCCTGTGGCTCCCAGCCTGCCCACTTTAGTTGTTTTCTTGCTTTTCCATATTGTATGCCGCACATTAGGCACTTTAAATGGCTCGGTTTACATATTTCCTCTCTTTGTATACTTTATGTTCTACTTACTTTTATGTATTCATGTGTTACTTATTTTATAACTGACACAGACAACTCAGAAGGAGGCCTATGGGTAGTCAGACTTTCATTTCCATAGTTATCAAAAGGAGGATTGTTTCGCTCATGGTTTCTGAGGTTTCAGCCCATGGTTGTACTTGAGCAAAGATAGGCAGTGAGACTATGTGAGCTTCATTACCTCGTGGAAACGTGGAGACAGAGGACAACCTGTGAGAGCCAGTTCTCTGCCTCCACCCTGTGGATCCCAAGGTTGCAGCTCAGGCTGTCAGGGTCAGCAGCAAATGCCTTTACCCAGTGAGCCATCTTGTCAGAACAGTTAAGTCTCTCAAAGAATGGAAAAGAGAGAACTTCAGAGGGTCCTGACAACTGACACCTTTAATAGATTGCCCAGTTGTTTCTTCCTAAAATTGCTTAGCTTAGGATTCACTTTCCATTCTTGGGACCAAAAAAAGACTTACAACCTGGTGGGAGGAGGGTTCTAGCCACGTCTGGCAATGAGGGCTGTTTTGGTCCTCACTGTTACTGGGATAGGGATGAAGGTGAAGGTGAATAAATTCATATTCTGAGTTAGATGGAGGTTTGTGGCATCATATCCACAAGTTGTTAAGAGCGGCTCATTGTCTTTCTGACTGATGTGTCCACCTTGGCCCCGCTTTGATTTGACTGTACAGTAATGGACTCAACCAGACTGCTTACCCAGGCCTCCCCATTGCATGAGCTTTAGGTTCCACTATGAACCCAACCCCTTCCCCCTGTCCAAACACTCTCTCTCTCCCTCCTCTCTCTCTCTCTCTCTCTCTATATATATATATATATATATATACATATATATATGTATATATATATATATATCCTTCTCCCCCCACCTACCCTGTGTCTTCCTCTCTCTCTCCCTCCTCTCTCCCTTCCAACCCTGTCCATTCCCTGTAAGATTTCTCCCAATTCTCATAGAACTTGTATTTTCAATGTCACTTGTGGCTCATCAGACTCTTCCTCAAATTTGTTCAAAGGAATCGTAAAACTCTTAGGAGTGTAATTGTCCACTAAAGGTTTGGAGACATGACAGACAGGCATTCATGTTGCAACTAAACAAATAGTTTCAAATTTAATTTCATGGATCCTTCTTTTCAGGATGTTTCTCCACGGGCTCATCCTTAGAGACTATCCACAGTTCTCTCACCCTGTGAAATCCCCATTTGTAGCAACTCCTCCCACACTTTCCCTCCACTTCCCTTTCTTCTCAGTGCCACTCTGCTCCTTGCTGCTGAGGTCTCCTCCTCTTCCCCTTCCCTCTTTTTTCCTATTCTTTGTTCTTCTCATTATTACCCCCTTTACTGCTCCCCCCCCACTTCCTCCTTCTTTTCAGATAGGGTCTCATGAAGCCCAAGATAGCCCTACACTTGCTATGGAGCTGAAGGCGACCTTGAATTTCTGATCCTCTTACCTCCATCTCCTGGTTTATGCAGCACCAGGCATTGAATCTATGCCTTTGTGGATGATAAAGTAGCACTCTACCAACTGAGCTACATCCCGAGCCCCAAGTTCAGAGGGTCTTACTTATCTCTCCTTTCTTTTATACTAAGATTGGATACCTACTCATGCCTTCAAGGTCATACCATCTTGTCCCAATGGCTATTTTCCCAATGAGGATGCTGTTGTGTTATACCCGTTTTGAGAAAGCCCCAGAGACCACCAAGGAGCTGGTTTCCGATGCAAGCACATAAGGGTCCTTTTATTGTCAGGTTCAACCTGGGCCACCGCATGGCAGATAGAAGGAAATGTGGTAGGGTCCATGAGCCCAGGTGTAGAGAGTTTTTATAGGGAAAAAACTACAAGCTGGGAATTGGCAACTTGG
The DNA here is from genome assembly GCA_902168325.1 of Peromyscus nudipes. Lineage (NCBI taxonomy): Eukaryota > Metazoa > Chordata > Mammalia > Rodentia > Cricetidae > Peromyscus > Peromyscus nudipes. The sequence goes on from CABHPH010154050.1 coordinate 41,999, forward strand.
GATTGGGTAGAAGGGATATGGCACAAGGTGATTTTTTTGAAACTATTGGTCTAGACTTTGGGCCTGAAACTACATTTGAAACCATTGGGTTAGATTTTTGGCGGGGAACCACAACCCACTGAACAGGATTGTCTGGATCTTGTTAAACTTTACTGCCCTGTATCTGTTTAAGTTGTCATGGCACATTCCTGAGATTCTTCCTGGAACTGAGTACAGCAGATGGTCTGAGATGGTGGCCCTTTCCCTAAGATGGAGCCTGTAAAGTCAAGTCTAAACCTTCATAATTGTAATTGTTAAGAAAGTAGCAGCAGTATCTAGTAGCTATGACAACAGAGCATTTATTATTATGACAATAGAACAGAACCACACATTTGTTCCTTCCATGAGGAGCTCTTGTGTTGGGTTTCATCTCGTCCTCACCACAAGCCAGTGAGGTATCATTAGTTTCATTTCAGTATTGAAGTCGAAGAGCAGAAAGAGGGAAAGTTTACGTGTATATGAGTCTCAGAAAAGGGAGTTATGAGTTGACATGTCTATAAACTGAACAAGTAGAGTCACCAGGTAGGAGGGCTGCAGCAAGTCAGGGAAATCTATAGAATTTCCGGGTTGACTTTCTCATTTAGGGTTGAGACTAGGTGAGTCCAACTTAACCCTATATCCAAGAGTATTATCTGAAAGTGAAGAAGATGTTAGATCAGATAAAGAGGTTGATGATACATGGCAATGAAAAAGGGCCGGAGTCCAAGACAGTCTGGGCCCTGAACCTGTAACATCCCAGTTCTCGGCAATCACTGTGCTCTGCTCATCCAGCTGAAGTTAAGCAGGCTACAGAACCTTCACGCAGGCATTGCTTCTTCAGGAACTTCCAGCTCACTGGGAAACTGGACAGTTAAGATCTAGAGCTCAGGGGCTTTTGAGAAAGTGATGGTGTGATTTGCTGTTCTCTCCCAAGTCTTCTGATGCAGCTCCGTAGCTCCTTTCCTAGAGAAGCTAATAGTTCAACCCGCTATCACATTTTAGATCCTTTTACCCCCATTTTACTTTTCCTTCATTGCATTGAGTTCTATCTAGTATGTTTCTTTTGTCTTTTCTTGATAGTGGGGGGCAGTACTGGGGGTTGCACCATACATGCTCATTCCTCCGACCTTTTTTATTTATCCAGGTTTTGAGACAGGTTTCAATAAATTGCTCATGCAGGCCTTGAAATGTGGTCCTTTTACCTTAGCTTCCCAAGTAATAGGAATAGGAATACAGGCATGCCTCATAGACCCAGGTTCTTTGTAGCATGTTATGTATTTAATTACTTTTTTTTTTTTTAAAAAAAAAAAAAAGGAGTGTCAGTTCCCTGGGGCTGATGTGTTTCTGTCTGTTTTGATCACTGCTAAATTCCCAGAGGCTTATCTATTGCATGAAGTAGGTGCTCTACACGTAGTCCCTGAGAAAGAATGTGTGTGGTTGCTGACATAAAGGACAGGTGTCCTAACCATGCCCCAGAAGTTACTTTGGTAACACTTCAGAATCTGTCCTTTCTTCCCCACTTCCAGTTTCCTTCCTCTACTCCTTTAAGCAGAAGAGAAGCTTTTTTTTTTTTTTTTAAAGTTAACTAGTCATGAGAGATCCAAATTCACTATGAATTTCCAACCAGAGAAGAGAAGAGGAAATACGTCCCCAGACAGAGGTCTGCTGAGAGCCCAGCCATCCCGGTCTTGGGGAGGAGGCTGATCATTAGGCAACACAATCAGCTGGAGATGTTGAATTCTGGAAACACTCCAGGAAGCAGCCCTTTGGATAGTGTGAAAAGGCTCTAAAAAAGATCAAACACACGCCAGGGAATTGCGTTAGTTCCTTTTCAAGGTCACAGGGACAAACTATCCGAGAAAGCAATTTACGGAAGAGTTTATTTGGGCTCCATCCGAGGGTGCAGTCCATCATGGCAGGGAGGCACGATGGTGGGAGCATGCGCGGCTAATCACATTGCACCTGCAGATGGGAGACAGATGAATGCTGCTGCTCAGCTTGCCTTTCTCTTTATATTTAGTCCCGAATCCTAGCCCGTGAAATGGTGCTGCCCACACTCATGGTATGTCCTTCCTCCTCAGTTAAGCCTTTCTGGAAATCATAGACACACTCAGAGGTGTGTTTCCATGGTGATTCTAAATAAAGTCACGTTGACAGTGAAGATCTACCATCACCGGAAACCTCACGCACTGTAGTCCCATCACGTCTCCTTTCCCATTCTCTTCTCTGTCTTTCTCGTTTAATGGAAAAGTTTAATGGTCTCCACTTTGGTGTCTCTGATTTTCTTATCAGGTTGCTTCCCAGTCGCAAAGAATACTCGTTGATTTGCAAGGTCACCCTTTCCATTTAGAAAATGAAGAAAACTGTTATCTTAAAAGCTTGTCTAAGAGGTTCTAGCAAGCAAGGGAAGCATCTTCTATACACCTAGCTCAGTCACGGTCTTCTTTTGTAGTGGGAGGGCAGGGAGTCGCTGACAGAGCTCAATGATTTGGAAGGATATACACAGAATGATGATGGAGAAAGGGGACATCTGCCTACCCAGCCAGATCAGCTCAACCAATCTTGAAAACCACGGGGTGACTAATGTCGTAGTCCAAACACCTCACATTAACATGACTGTATTTCCAACAAGTTTAGTAGGGTTTAGAAAAGATCACTGAGAACATAGGAAAAACTCTTGAGAAACAAACCGTGGATGAGAAGCTTAATATTAGAAACTTGCGTCAATATTCAGGTGAAATGTTTTATTTCTCCACAATCTTTCCTCTTTACTGTTTGAGACTTTTATATTGTTGATGTGAATCATTAATATTTAGAGAAATGATAACTTTTCCGGCTATTTGCTCTTTTGATCTTTGAAAGTTTTAAGCTGTTTCTATAAATTCACTTAAAATGTAAGTACATATGTCTTAAAAATATTATTTTTATTTTATGTGTATGGATATTCTCCGGCATGTATGAATGTGTATCATGTTCATTCCTGGTACTTGAGGAGGCCAGAAAAGGGGATCAGATCCTCTAGAACTAACTAGAGTTATAGAAGCTTGTGAGCCCAGCTAAGCACTAGGCCGAGCTCTGGGAGTCCAGTTGAAGAGGGTGAGGAGGGATTATATGAGCAAGGGGGTCAAGATCATGATGGGGAAACCCATAGAGACAGCTGACCTGAGCTCATGGGTCGGACTCTAGACTGATAGCTAGGGAGCCTGCATGGGGCTGACCTAGACCCTTGGCGTGTGGGTGACAGTTGTGTAGCTCGGTCTATTTGTAGGGTCCCTAGAAGTGGAACCAAGACCTGTCTCTCGAGCATGATCTGGCCTATTTCCTGTGGTGGGATGTCTGGCTCAGCCTTGATGAAGCAGAGAGGAGCTTGGTCCTGCCTCAACTTGATATGCCATGCTTTGTTGACTCTCATGGGAGGCCTTACCCTTTCTGAACGGAGAAGGAGGAAGAGTGGATGGGGGAGGTGTAGAAGGGAGGTGGAGGGAGGGAACAGGAGGAGGAGAGAAGGGAAACTGTAGTTGGTGTGGAAAATAAATATAAAAATTTAATAATAGTAAAAAAAGAAGGTTGTGAGCCACTGTGAGGTTGCTGGGAACTGATTATCGGTTTTCTGCAGGAGCAGCCAGTGCTCTTAACCGTGGAGCCATCCCTCCAGTCCTACATATGATTTTTGTTTTTTAATGTGCATTGGTGTTTTGCCTGTGTGAAGGTGTGAGATTCCCTGGAACTGGAGTTGCATACAGTTGTGAGCTGCCATGTGGGAGCTGGGAATTGAACCCAGGTCCTCTGGAAGAGCCACTAGTGCTCTTAACCTCTGAGCCATCTCTTCAGCCCTGCACATGATTTTTTAATAATAAGTGAGTTAATTTTCTCAGGTTAAATTTCTCAGGTTAATGTTCTCTTTGGGTTAATAGCATGCATTTTTCCCCCCTCAGAACAGGGGCTTACTATATAGCCAGGCTATCCTTTAACTAGTAATCCTCCTGTCTCAACCTCCCAAGTACTTGATTATAAGCATGCAGCACTATGAGTAGCTGAAGTTGTATCTCGAATTAGCTAAAAATTATAATGTTAATTCATTAGCTCAACAAATATTATCAAATATTAATTACTCCAGGCACCACTGAAATGTATAAAATAACAAATATTAATAGGAGTCTGTCTTAGTTAGGGTTTCTACTGCTGCAAAGAGACACCATGGCCATGGCAACTCTTATAAAGAAAACATTTAATTGGGGCTGGCTTACAGTTTCAGAGGGTCAGTCCATTACTATCATGGCAGGGAGCAGATAGACGTGGTGCTGGCTATGTCTTGATCAGAAGGCAACAGGAAAATGGAATGAGACACTGGGCGGTATCTTGAGCACAGGAAACCTCAAATCCCACCCCCAAAAGTGACACACTTTCTCCAACAAGGCCATACCTATTCCAACAAAGCCACACCTCCTAATAGTGCCACTCCACATGAGCTTATGGGGACCAATTACATTCAAACTACCACAGAGTCATAGACCTAAGTTCTTTTTTCTTGTACGATCCATGGAGAAATACTTACAGAGTCTACTTGTTGTATTTGGTAGGCCTGCCATAATGAATTACCACAGATTGGATGGCTGCAACAAAACTTTACTTGCTCAAAAGTCTTGCTGAGGCCAAGGTGTCTTCAGGGCTGGTTCCTTTTGCATTTTCTCTCCTTGGCTTAGAGGTAGCCATCTTCTCCTTTGGTAGTCTTCCCTCTGCACCTGTATGTATCTGTTAGTTATTTTTGTGTAGGTATGATCAAACATCTTACCAAAACATCTTAGGGACAGGGGTTCTTTATTTTGGCTTATGGTTTCAAAGTGTGCTGTCCACGGTAGACAAGCCTTATGCACTTGAACAGAATAATATGGTAGTGAGAGTATGTGACAGACATCATGGCTGATTAGGAGTGATCAAGCAAGGCAGGAAGGGGCTAGGGATAATATACCCCACAAAGACCTGACCTGCTGACCTGTTTTCTACAGCTAGGCCCTCCACCTAAAGTGTCCTTAATCATCTAAAATAGTGGGACTAGCTAGAGATCTAACATTCCAAATAGGAGCCTGTGAGGGATATTCATATTCAATCTTAATAGTGTACAAATTTCCTCTTTCCATAAGGACTAGTTAAAGGATTGATTAAGATCCAGGTCACTGACTCATTTTAGCTTAAACTCTTTTTTAAAGACCCCCATATACAAATATAGTTACAGACTGGGTATTGGACCTTAGATCTTCAACATGTGAAGTAACATGGAAACACAATTCAGTCAACAACAGTTATTCTAATGTATATCTTTCTTAGCTCTCAAGTTAACTGTCTAAAAATAACAAAATGCCTCTCAGCACATCTGTTATACCATCTCTTTATGGGTATTAGAACTAGGTAGGAATAAATCTACATTTTTAGAGTGTTAATGATTTTTATCAAAGATCACAGATGGACCAAGCTTTGCCCAGAGCTACAAAACAGCTAATGGGTGAGGGAATGATTTTCTAAGAGTTAAGATGTTTTGAAAGTGAGTGTTATATAACTGAACATGACTTATAGGACTGCTAAAATTGTGAGCTAGACTTTTAGCTAAAGAGATTTAAAAGTCCACTCTCTTCTTTCTGAGCAACATCTACAAACTTGGAAGAGAAGATGCAGGGGAACAATGGAGTTATACCCCACCCCCATCTTCATCACCACCACCATCATCATCGTAGTCATTTTCTTCACCATGTCACAGTGGATGTTTTCATCATAATATCTTCAAGTTGTTCCTTCCTATTTCTGACAAGTTTGTGAGATTCTTATGGGCAGAGAGTATGCCTAAGACTATTACCCATGTCCCTTTGTATCTGACATGGTGCCAGGCACAGAGCTAGGCCTTGATAGGCCAACCGCAGGCTGGTTGCTAGGGGCATAATCAGAGGATGGGAGGTGGACAGGAGGGATGAGGATGATGGGTTGGTGTGGCGTTGCCAAGAGTGTGATGATATCCAGTGATGATAGTATTACTGGCTTTGACTAAAGTTGATGATGGGGCTTCTGATGAGGAAAGTGAAGAGACACAGGACTCTGTAGTCACAAAAATAGTTTCAGAGTGTTTTTAAGTATTAAGAAACCAAAATTGGTTATGATTTGCTCATCAGGCAAAAATCTTGCCATGCAAGCCTGGTGACTTGAGTTTGATCCCCAGATCCCATAAAAAGCTGCATGTGGGGCTAACATTTGTAATCCTAGCCCTCCTATGGTGAGATGGGAGGCAGAGACCAGAGAATTCTTAAGAAAATTGAAGATGATCCAGGTTGGAGTACTCAGAGCAGAAGAGCAAAAGACAGAAGAGAAACAACTCCAAAAAGTTGTCTTCTGACCTCTACATGAATGCTGTAGCTTGTGGTATCTGTCTACACACACACACACACACACACACACACACACACACACACACACACAC
>CABHPH010154051.1:0-26327 GCA_902168325.1 Peromyscus nudipes
AGAAAAGGAGAAATAAAGAAAGAAGAAAGACGTGCATCTGAGCTCTCATTTTACCTTGTTTCTATTTCTCTATTCTTTCTTTTATTTCATTCATTAAAGTATTGAAAATGTCTCTGTTGCAATTTACATATCAATTTTAATGCTTAAACATTATAAAATATATTATCAAAACTCAGTTGTTATGAAATATGTACAGACATTTCAAATGATGTTTTGTTCCAACAGTGGACTATGTATCTAATGGTAGTTCAATAAGATAATATTACCTAGTGATATTGTGGCTATCTTAGTTGGTATAGTTATATTCCATTATGGTTACATAATGATGAATTAGACTACTTCTTTTCTGAAACAAATGCTAATATGTAAATGCATCTTTAATAAATTGATGTCTAAATTAATATTAAAATGTTGTCTTTATGTATGAGACAAATTTGATCTCTTTCTTATAATTTCCATGTTACATATGGACATATATTAAGACATTACACACAAAAGTACAACATGTTAAATATGATAATGTGGATAAAAATTCCATGCATACAAGTTGGCCTCTAAATCACCATTATAGACAATGTCAAAATTCACTTTATAGATACATTTGAAATGCTGGAAAAAACAGTTTCTTTACCTCACTGACTCTTAAAATGAAGTCATCATTTCTGTTCTTCTACCTATCATTATTCAGAGGCAGCATAGAGTTTTTATGATAATCACTCTTCTATATTTTATTAATAAGTTGTCCTTTAATTTTTATAGATACACATGAGACAGCTACCTGAAATGTTATTTTTACCAAAACATCTATTAACATGTAACCTTTTGTCTATCTCAGTTTAATTTAGGTTTATTTGGCCAGGAATCTGTCATTTCTTCACCTTTGGTTCTATTTTAGACTTTGATCTGCATATGCGGTAATTTTCTTTTCAACGTAAAACAGATGCAAATCTAAGTTGCTGTTTTAGAACTTAATTGTTATTTGCTTCCTCAGAGTTTTCATCTGAGGCTTCAACTATAAGCATGTGTCTTCCTCAGAATCCAAGTTAAAACAAAATTTATGAAAGTGAGGCATATAGACCCTACAGCCTTTTCTACGACAATTGTTGTTGAATCAGTAAAGTGGTTTTGATATAAGAAAAGCTATTTTTTCCTTGAGCTCCACAACACAAATTTCTTTCAACATAAAAGTGAACTAAGACTTTCTCCTATAAATTTTATATTAGTAATATGTAAGTTTTCTCTCATAGTTTTTTAATTTTTGTTAATTTCATTTGTGTATAGCAAAATATGATCATATTCAACACTGATTGTAATTAATGACTTATAAATAGGAGTTTTCTATTATTTGATAATTTAATTTTCATGTATTTCCTACAATGACTTGGTTATCAGTTTGATTGTTCCATTTTCAGGGTGCATTAGGGCAGAAAATAACCAGAAGCAGTCTTTCATGTAGGCCACAGTAAAGAGACATATCTCTTGGCTGCAGGCTGTGGGCTTGAACTGCCCAGTGTGCCATAAGCTAAGCTGCACTTCAGTTTAAGAACTCATGCCAGACAGAAAAGGTTCCAGATACACAGTAAAGCAGGTTCAGATGGAAAAGTCCTCGAAACAAGTTACAGTGTGTTTAACAATGTGCACAGGCTTAAGAAAAAGAGTTTTGATAATCATAAAAAATAGGTTAAAATAGTAAAACAAATTCTTTAAAAAGAAAGGAAAAGTAATAAAAATAAGTCATGTAGACATGGGAAATGCACAGAAAGTCTGGATCCTTTTTGGTGTTGTATTGAATTGAAAGTTTTTGATTGCTGATGAGCAAACAATAGCTGATGAGAGACTACTAAGGCAAACCAATTTATACATTTCAAAAACATCTTAACTTCAAAATGGAAGTAAAGAAATATGTTACACTGGGAAAGAGGTTATGCTTTTTTTTCTCACAGGAAATGAAAAGCTGTGGATTCTTTCAATATTAATAGAGATCCGATTTGATTATGGAAGAACTCCTGATTATTTTTGCTACAGACATGGAGGAGGAACCAATGAAGACTATAGGATTTGTGACATGTAATGCATGGGAAAAGCTTGAAAACCAGATGAGATATGATAAATCTTGTTGCCTACAGAGTCATCATGACTTATTATCACATGGCATCCTTTCATATGGCAGATAGAGATTTATATTATAGTTTGCTTATACAGTCTAAAAGGACTTATAAAGTTTATAGATGCCTTTAACTGCTCAGACAACAACAAAAAAATCTTTAACTGACTTGTGCATATCACACATTCCACACTTGTGTTAATGCAGATAAGTAGGTTACCTTTAAAGGATTGTGTGTTTCCAGAGCAAGGTGACCAAACACCAATAAATACTGGTAGCCCAGGTGATCCAGCTTCTCAGAGTACCTCTGTTGCAGATTCCTCACAGTTCTGCATCCAGAACATCTTCAAGAATGCTGGCTGAGATGAGATGGTCCAGCCTCATATTCTACTACACTCAGAACTTCAGATGAGACTGGACAAGAGCTTGCTCCTGCAGGACTTGACCATTATCTTAAATTTTCCAGTGATGCCTAAAGATGTCAACACCCCCAGACAGGAGGAAACAGTCTAGAGAATACAATGCCCACAATCCCAAGGGGGAATGATGGGTAGTTTTTGTTCATTCAATGAGTTATGGATGCTTGTCATCATTTTGGAGGGTTGGTTACCAGTTGTTATTGGTCACAGTCAGGAAGAAAGTTAAACAAAGGAGATTAGATTCAAGGAACTGTTTCAAAAGAGAAAAAGGGGCATATAATATATAGAATTCATTAGCTAAAGCATAGATTGTTGAGTCTACTTTTGAACAACTACAAGTCTCAAATGTTTTACATTGGTATGGATTTTGATATATTGATGCAAATTTAAGTTTTTTTATTGAATGTATGTTTCTACTCTCATTTGAGGTATTATGTTAATTTAGCTCATTTAAAAATGTACCGTATACTTAAAAAATGCAGGTTAGTAGTTAGTCATCTATAATAATCTCACTTGTAGTCATGCTGGATATGTTTTCAAATTTAAACAGATATATTATAAATAGATAAACGGTCTTCAATCACCTTCTAAGACTACAGTATTTGGCATTTAAGATATTTTAATAACACAAGGCTTTTTATGACAGTGAGACACATTTGCTCATGGTAGCACCAATTTACTTCAAAAAAGGATGATGGGCATCAAAGAACCTCCATGTGGAATTTGCTTTCTTTATAGCAAAAGCTAGCCATTTGGGCAAGAACCTGCCCTTGCCTCAACTGTGTACAGTGTGCTGTCCAAACTGGACAAGCAGGACACAAAATAAAGTGACTGCTAAACATTGTTAAGACAAAGTAGGACAGTCCTTCAAAATCCCTGCTTTACAAAAAAGTCCGTCAGATATTTTAAGCCTGTAGGCTAAATATGGATGCTCTAAAGTTGCAAAGGAACCTTGGGTGACTGTACAGGAAAGAAAGAAATTTCTGTTATTTCTGTAGTTTGAGAAGTTGTTTGCTCTGCACTTCCTGTTTACTCAGGTAATGTTATGTCTTCTTGGCTCTCTGATAGAGTTGAAAAGAACATAGTTAGAGCTACACTTTTCTTTGTTACCAAGTTCAGAAAAGAAACTGACAAAGGAGGCATAAAATGAGTGGGGCTCAGAGACACAAAAGCTTAAATTTTTTATCTAGGAGCATGTTTTGAGGTCTGAAGATAGTTTTGAAATGGTAATGCATGTTATTATAGAAAATATTTTATGTATAAAAGTTTGGACTAAGATAGGGTAGATAATATAGGAATTTATACAAATTTGTGAAATTCAAATGGATTGGCCACTGTGAATGTAATTCTTACCTGATACTTGTTCTTATTGTATATAGCTTTACTTTGTTAGAGTGAAAACTTTGCCTTTTTATTTAGTTAAAGAGAAGGAAATGTGGAATAACCTTTTTGTACACTGTGAAGAAATGCCATTCTGATTGGTTTAATAAAGAGCTGATTGTCCAATAACTAGGGAGGATTTCTAGGCACAGAGGATGCTGGGAAAAATATGGGTGATGTCAGGAGGAGATATGGAGAAAGCATGACATGTAGAAGATGAGGTAACAATAAATGAGCCATGTGGAAGCATGTAAATTAATAGAAATGGGTTAATTTAAGTTATAAGAGTTAGCTAGAAATAAACCTAAGCTATCAGCCAAGTTTTCATAATTAGTATCCGTGTGCTTATTTGGGAACTGGCAGGTTGGACAGAGAAATCTGCCTACAGCAAGTCATTTTACATGCCTATGAAAGATAATCTTTAGCAGGTTAATCTGTTGACATTCCAATGAGGACTATTAGATTATGTTAATTGAGGAGGTAAAAATCCATCCTAAATGTGAACAATACTATTCCCTAGACTGACACCTTGATCTTAATAGAAAAAAAATGAAAGCTAGTTGAATGCCAACATTCTTCTCTCTCTTTTACCCAAGAGAACATCCAATGTGATCTAGTGCTTCAAGCTCCTTCCCCAGTATTTACTGACCATAATGGAATCTACCCATCATCTATATGCCAAACTAAACCTTTTGTATCCTAAATTGTTTCATTTAGAATAGTTTATCATAACCATAAATAAAATTAATACATTCTCATGACTCCAATTTCACCCCCTTCTCCCTTTGCTCTTCAAACACTGATATTTTTACTAGCTGTATACTTTGGCCTTTATAGAAAGTCATATTTTTGAAATCACATGATAGGCAGAATTTTCTGATAGACTTCAAATATTAATTCACATATAGTTATGGTTCCTCCATTTATTTTAATCAGTTAGAAGCTTTTTTTGCAGACAAATATTCTCTCATATGGATGAATTGCAGTTTAACAATTGATCTATTCCAAACTGCTAGATGTTATAAACTAGTTTGTGCGTGCTATTGTGTGCACAGTTTTTCACCTCTTTTGACATGTCTAGAAAATACTAATTTTGTAAATAAAATTAACAATTTGAATATCATTTTTAATTATTCACAGTAGCAGTAAGTAAAAAAAAAAATCTCTGTTGTACCAGACACAAGCCAAGTAAATAGGAGGTTATGCACACACTACTTTTGTGTTAATTTCTATGTTCCTTTTTATATAAATTTGGAATATATTTCATTTACTGAGTATTCATCTCTACATTTTCTTTGATGTTGTAATCCCAAGTCCTGTGTGCCCAGTAGCTTCCTTTTTTTTTTCCTGAAAACTAGGTCTTACTATGTAGTCCTGGCCAGTCAGGAAATTGCTATGTAAATGAGGCTGTCTTCAAACTCATAGAGATCTCCCTGTGTCAGCCTCTGCCTCCAAGTGCTAGGATCATACATGCACATATGTGTAGGGAATATGGAAGCCAGAGGACAATGTTAAGTTTTTTTTGTTTTTTGTTTTTTTTGTTTTCTTTTTTAAGAAACAATATATTTATTTTTCTGACACCACAGCTCTGGCAAGTGGTTTTGTGCCAAATTTTATGAAGATTACACAGAACATTTCACACATGGGAAGAGGGAGGAAAGGGAAGGAACACAAAATTTAAAACAAAAACAAAATCCTGAATAGCTTTTAGCATTGATTCCATTCCCACATTAATAAAATTCACTTGGGAATTCCTAAGAAAAGGAGAACAAGAAACAAGGTAAGCAAGGAAGAGCACAGCGGGGAGGGGAAGGCTGAGGGAAGAGAGGCAGGAGGGCATCAGAGGCAGAGGACAGGCCTCCCTAGAGTGTTCCCCCAGAGAACCCCGGTATTGGGTATTGTAGCTGCCAAGGGAAGGGGAGATGGGGGAGGGGTGGGAAGCCGAGGGTCACCAGCAGGGTCACAGGGAAGGAAACACACTTGACCACGGAACTGGAGGAATAGAGAGGAGTGGAGAGAACCCTGAGGGTGGGTTTGTATACCAGGATGCAGGCTATGCTGAAGAGCACGTGAACTGAAAAATAGATGGCCCAAGCATCAATATTTTTAAAAAGAAAATTTGCCGCCACCCACCCCCCCCACCCCCGGCCTCGCTGAACGTAGCTCATTTTTTTGTGCTTTTGAGTAATACTCTGCTCTGAGGTCGTAGTTTGGTTTTTCTATACACTGGAGTTGAAAGAAAATAGTCCAAAGTCTGAAGATGGAGTCTCCATCTAAAATAAACAGCCCAGTACTCCTGTTCTCCCTTGCCCCAAAGACCAAAGTCTGTAGGTAGTTTGCCCAACTTGCCATCAATGAATAATATGCCAGGAATGGACATTAATACACAGAATCTTCGAATTTCAGGTCCAAACCCCTTGGTTCTGATTCCAACCCTCAGCCCATAGGAATGATCCAGCCACTTTCTCACTCGAATCAGATGCCCTCTCCTAATGCCATGGGACCCAGCATACCTCCTCATGAGGTCCCAATGGGGCCTAGCCTGATGTCACACAATCCTATCATGGGGCATGGGTCCCTGGGGCCTCCAGTGGTACCTCAAGGACAGATGGGCTTCCCCCAGGGCTTCCCTCCAGTACAGCCTCCTCCTCAGCAGGTTCCATTACCTCACAGTGGCCCCACTGGGGGACAAGGCAACATCTCAGGAGGGATAGTATTCTCAGGAGTGACAGGATTCCCAGGAGAAGGCCCACTTGGTCGCCCTAGCAACTTGTCCCAAAGTACAGCAGATGCAGCGCTTTGAAAGCCTAGAGGCCCAGGGGCTCCTGACTCCTTCACTGTCCTGGAGGACAGCATGTCTTAGGTGTTTACAGACCCAAATCTGCAGGAGGTAATCTGACCTGGAGCCACCAGAATACCTAAATTTGATCTCTCCAGCATTATTCCTTCAGAGAAAACCAGCCAGACACTTCAGTATTTCCCTCAAGGGGAAGTCCTAGGCCACAAATAGCCACAGAGTCCTGGACCCGGGTTTTCACACATGCAGGGGATGATGAGCGATCAAGAATGGGACTAGCATTACCTGGCATGGGAGGCCCTGGACCAGTAGGAACTCCAGACGTTCCTCTTGATACATCTCCATCCATGCCAGGCCACAACCCAATGAGACCACCAGCCTTTCTCCAACAAGGCATGATGGGGCCGCATAACCGAATGATGTCACCAGCACAATGTACAATGACCAGCCAGGCTACCCCAAAGACCAAAGCCACAGCTGCTGCTGTGGGCATGATTCCTGGCAAGGACTGGGGGCCCAGTGGGCTCTATACCTAGCCTGTGGGTTCTCTAGGCATGATGATGTCCGTGCAGGGAATGATAGGACCCCAACAGAACATCATGATCCTGCCACAGATGAGGCAGGATGAGGCATGGCTGCTGATGTGGGCATGGGTGGATTTAGCCAAGGACCTGGCAACCCAGGAAACATGATGTGTTTAAGCTGCTATGATTGGATGTGCCCATCCTTGTTGACATGAGATTCCAGGTCCTGTGAGCTGCTCTGATGAAGTTCCAGGAGGCCTCACTGTTGGGCACGGAATAGGAGAAGAGTGACCTGGGCCTGCTTGGAGGGAAGAGGGAGCCGAGAATGTATAGATTAACCGGAAAACAAATTATTCATTTAATCAACAGGTATTTTTCTTTTCTGTTTTTGACTTTTGATTTTGCCTTTATTTCTCTCTCTCTCTCTCTCTCTCTCTCTCTCTCTCTCTCTCTCTCTCTCTCTCTCTCTCTCTCTCTGTACTGTACTATATTGTAAAAGGGATTTTAGCAGAGTCTCTACCTTATGTTTTTAAGAAAAATTCTTTCCCTGAACCTGGAGCTCAACAATATGGAAAGAATGAAAGGAAGGCCTGAGGATATCCCCCTGACTTCATTTTCCTTTGCTGGGATAATAAGCATATACATGTGCATCCAGATTTTTTTTTTTGTGAATTTTGGAGATCTGAACTCAGATTGTATGCTTGTGTACTAACTACTCTATCTACAGAACTATTTCCACAACTACCCATAGACAACTTTTAAGGTGGACAGGTTGATTTATGAATGTTGAATTTTAAGAGATTTTTGTAGATTTTGAATAATAATCCGTTATCAGATATATTTTGTAAATATCTCACACAATCTGTGATTTGTCTTTTCATGTCATTAAATTTTATTTTGGTAGAACAGAAGTTGTAAAGACTCTCTAGTATTTTGTCTAGAAATCCAATACCATTATTTTCTTATAATATTATTAGGGTTTTACATTTCATATAAAGCTCTATAATCCATTTCAGATAATTTTATTAATTACATAACACCTGTGTCTAGATTATATTTGTAGGTGAATGTCCAGTTGTTGAAATGACATTTAAAGAAATATGATTCTTGTACCAGTGTATTGTTGCTAAGCCAATTTTGCCATAGTTCAGTTAATCATATTACTGTATTTAATGCTATTGACCTATTTGTCTGTTCTTTCATCAATACCATATTCTCTGCTTTAATACAGCATTACAGTAACTCTTGAAGATAGGTAGCAAATATACTCAACCTTAGACTTTCCTTCAAAGTTATATTGATCATTATAAATCTTTTGACACATCATATAAACACATTAATCAGTCCATTACTATGTAAAAAACAGCACTCTAAGATTTCAATCTGGATAGAATTGCATCTATAGATCAATTTTTACACAGCTGTGATCTTGAGATTATTGAATCTTCCTATCCATGCACATGGAGTATATCTCCAGTTATTTAATTTTTGCTTTGATGTTTGTTTTCCTTAAATTGATATTACAAACACTGTATTAAATTTGTATCTATGTACATAAGTTGTGTGATTGTACAAGACATGCTCTGTTTTTCATTTGAAATTCTCTGTCCTCATTGTTGCAATATAGAAAAAATTATTGATTTTATATATAATATTTTTTTAGTATTCTAAATGGAATCATTTATGTTATAGGAGACAATTCTCCGAATCTTTCAGATTTTCTATTTATTTTTCTCTGAAAGGAATTGGTGTTTTTTACATTGATTGTTAAATTTGTTGGCCAAGTCAGTGTTACCATCCTTTTAATGCTCATAGTATATGCAGTTATATAACCTCTTTTCTTGAATTTGATAGCTATCAATATTTTTATTTCTTCTGCTTGCATTTACTTTCATTCCTCTACCAATTTCTTGTTTTTTAATGCATCAAGTTGTGCTTTAATTATGGTATTTTATTATTTTTCTACTTTCAACTGTGTATACATGAATCGCTATACATGCATTATGTGGGTTGGAGTATAAGCCTGTACATATCCACATGAAAGGTGGAGAAGGATGTCATGTGTCTTACTGTATTTCTCTCTGCTTTTTCCTTTGTCACAGTGTCTCTCAGTAAACTGAAGCTAGACTGTTAGTTAGCAACTGCTAGAAATCTTTCAAATTCCAGTAATCCACAGTGTTGCCACATTTTTTTCACATATAGAGTGTAGATTCTGGCACAAAGATTCCTGACTTTAAAATATATTTCTCTCTGAAAAAGTCAGAATCAATGTCATCCCTTTACTTCTGAACAATATCTTAGAATATATAATTCTAGCCTAGTAGGTTCTTCTGTTTATAATTTCTCAATGTTTATATATTTCAATTAAATTTTTTTCAAGTTTCTAGAGAAGATTCCAAGTACAATAAGCAAATTTTTTTTGTCATTCATAGAGTTGTAATCACTCTGGTTCCCTTCAAGATTGTTTTCTTTTGAATGGATATCATATTTTGAAAATGACATGCCACTCCAGAAATTTTATGCTTATACACATATATAATTGGGATACAGTTCAAAATACGCTTGTGTCTTTATATTGAGAATTCACAAACTTTGACTTTGGTGTTATTTCCTAAACATTATCATAAACCTATAATTACAGGATGACTGTCATATATTAATTATAGGTAGTTATCTACGGATGCCTTGTAATACATAGAAGGTTATAAATACTTCTTATGCAAATAATGAATGCGATCATTTTCAAATTGGAATATATGTGGATTGCCCCAGAACTAATCTCTAAAAAACACTGTAGACTTAATGCATTACAAAATACTTTATTTTCTTCCTGCTTTCAGAACTCTTTTTAAGATGTTACTCCAGTGTTTTTGTTTTTATATTCCATATTGTATTTTAACTTTTATTTTAATTTATATGTATTTTTTGTTTTCCAAGACAGGGTTTTTCTGTGTAGCCTTGACTATCCTGGAACTCCCTCTGTAGACCAGAACTTATATAAATCTGCCTGACTTTACCTCCAGTGCTTTGATTAATGATGTATACAATCACTGCCAGATCAATAGAGGTCATTAAAGAGGAGATGGAAAAATTCCATAATGAAATTGAGAAAAAGACAAGCAAAAAATGGATAAAATTAATCTGTCACTTAAAATGCAAATAAAGCCAAGAAAAAATAAACAGACATGTGAAGGAAAATATTTAGGACTTGAAAATGGAAATAGAAGCAATAAAGAATACACACAAATGGAAGACATTCTGGAAATGGAAAATCTGGGAGAGCATACAGGAGCTACAGATGCAATCATCAACAAAAGACTACAAGAGATTGAAGAGTCTCAGGTGTTAAAATATGATATAAGAAATAGATTAATCAGTCAAAGAAAATGTTAAATCTAAAAAAAAAAAATTCCTAACCATAAACATCCAGGGAATCTAGGACCCTATGAAAAGACCTAACCTAAAAATAACAGGAATAGAGGGAAGAGAATAAACCCAGTTCAAAGGCCCAGAATATATATTCAACAAAATCACAGGAGAAAAATTTCCTAACTTAAAGAAGGACATGTCTCTAAAGGTACAAGAAGTTTAAATAACACCAGAGTTTGGACAAGAAAAAAATGTCCTCATACCAAATAATAATAAATATACTAAAAATACAGAACAAAGAAAGAGTATTAAAACCTGCAAAGGGAAAATATTAAGTAGTATATAAAGACAGACCCCTTAGAATTATACCCATCTTTGCAATGGAGACTCTAAAGGTCCGAGATAGATGTCTTGCAGACTTTGTGAGACCAGAGATGCCAGCCCAGAGAACTGTACCCAGGAAAACTTTCAATCAGCATAGATGAAGAAAACAAGGTATTTCCTGACAAAGTGCATTTTTAACAATATCTATCCACAAATTCAGACCTACAAAAGATACTATAAGGAAAATTTCAATGCAAGCAGGTTAACTACATCCACTAAAAGACAGGCAATAAATAATCTCATACCCTCAAAATGAAAAGAAGGGAAACACACACAAACACTACCACCACCACCAACAAAATGACAGTAATTAACAATAATTGTTCATTAATAATTCTCCATATCAGTGAACACAATTCCCCGATAAAAAGACAAAAGGCTAACAGAATGGATACAGAAACAGGATGCATCCTTCATCTGCATACAAGAAACACAGCTCAACACCAAAAAGAGAGGATACCTCAGAGTAAAGGGTTGGAAAAAGTCTTTCCAAGCAAATGGATCTAAGAGGCAAAGTGGTGTAGCTATGCTAATATCTACCAGATAAACTTCCAGGTGTACATGGGAGGGTTGTTTGGGTATGAGCATGAAAGCAGGAGGGATCAGGTGGTAGGAGGAAGGAGGGATAGCATAGTTGAAAAGAATACTGGAACCAGAGTCATCTCAGGGACAAGCTGGAAACCTAATGCAACTGAAACTCCCAGGAATCTATGAGGGTGACACTATCTAGGACTCCTAGCAATAGGATATATGGAGCCTGCAATGGCCATCTCCTATGACCTGGCAAGGGTTACAATGGAGAGATTGGGACCCACCCCCTGCCACCTAACATTTGACCTACAATTTTCCCTGCCTACAATTTGAGCTTGGGTAAAGGTGGCATAGAAATTATGGGAGTAGCTAACCAATGACCAGCTCAACTTGAGACCCACACCATGAGAGAAAGCCCACCCCTGTCATTGCCTGGAGGTCCTGGCCTCAGAGGCTAGACAGCACTGAGACATACAATAGCACAAAACATTATTGGGAAAAAGAAGCCAGTTAATTGATTCTTAGTGATATGCTACTATACTCGTAACTTATTGCCTAGCCCAATTGTCACCATAGAGGCTTCACCCAGCAGCTGATGAAAAGAGATGAAGAGGCCCATAGTGAAACATTAGGCAGTGCCCAGGGAATCCTTTGGAACATCTGTAGGAAGGATGTGGGAGTCAAAAGGATCAAGGAAACCACAAGAATACCTCCAGAATTGACTAACCTGTGCTCATAGTGGCTAACTGAGACTGAACCACCAAACAGAGAGTTTACATGGGATTCACATAGGCCCTCTGTACATTGTTCAGAGTTGTGTCACTTGGTCTTCTTGTGGGACTCCTAATAGTAGGAGAAGGGGCTGTCTCTGTGACTGTTACCTGCCTGTAGGACACTTCCTTCCTACTTGGTAGCCTCACCCTACCTCAATAGGAGAGGTGGTGCCAGGTCTTACTGCAACTTGTTATGCTATGGCTGCCTGGTATATATGGGAAGATTGCCCTTTTCTGAAGAGAAAATAGGAGAAGTGAATGGGAGGGGGGACATGATTAGGGGGAGGTACTAGAAGTAGAGGAGGGAGGGAGGGAGTTGAAACTGTGATTGGGCTGGAAAATACATTAAAAATGATTGAAACATTTTTTGGTGGATTTTTCCTTTATTATGAAATGTCCATCATCATCCCTGTTGATTAATTTTTTGATATCTATTTTATATATAATAGAATGGCTACACAAGCTTCTTTCTATAGTCTATATGCTTGAAAAATGTTTTTACAGTCCTTTTCTCTGAGGTAATGTCTATCTTTGATATTGAAGTGTATTTCTTGTATTCAGCAGAAGGAAGGATCCTGTTTTCATATCTATTCTGTTAGTCTGTATCTTATTAATGGGTAATTGAATCCACTGATATTGAGAGATATCAAAGACCAAGTATTAATTCCTGTTTTAATTTTATTTATTTAGTTTTTTTATGTTATTGTTGATGGTGGTAGTGTTTTGTGGAATATTACTTTACTAGGCAAAGATGTTTTATATTTGTTTATACTGCATTTGTTCAATGATGTAAGCATGTGTTACATTTGTTTATGCTGCATTTGTTTAACAATGTGAAAATGTTAGCCAGCTGGTAGTGGCGCACTTCTTTAATCCCAGTACCCAGGAGGCAGAGGCAGGTGGATCTCTGTGAGTTCGAGACCAGCCTGGGATACAGAGTGAGTTCCAGGAAAGGCACCAAAGATACACAGAGAAACCCTGTCTTGAAAAAACAAACAAACAAACAAATAAAAAACAATGTGAATATGTGTTGCTTTGCTTGCCTAAAGCACCTAACTGGTCTAATAAAAAGGTGAACGGTCAATAGTTAGGCAGTAGAGGGATATACATGGCTGGCAGGAAGAGAGAATATATAGGAGGAGGAATCTAGGCCCATGAGTGGAGAAGGAAAGGGGGAGAGTAAGGGAGACGGAGAGGGAGATGCCCTCTGTGGGGATCAATTTGTGCTTATCTATTGTTTAAATTTGGCTTTATCATGAAATATCTCAGTTTCTCCATCTATGGTGGCTGAAAATTATGCTGGAATTAGTAGTCAGGGCTGGCACCTTTGGTCATATAGAATCTGGAGGACATATGTCAAGGCCTTTCTTGCTTCTATAGTCTCCATGGATAAGACAAGTGCAATTCTAATACGTATTCATTTTTATGTTACTTATCCTTTTTTCTTGCAGCTTTTATATTCTTTTTTGTTCTGAATGTTTAATGTTTTGGTTATTATGTGACAAGGAGCCTCTCTTTTCTGGTCCAAACTATTTTGTGTTCTTTAAGCTTCCTGTACCTTTATAATCATGTCCTTCAGGTTAGTAATTTTTTTCCTATCATTTTGTTGAAAATATTTCATGGGCCTTCAATCTGGGACTCTTCTTCTTCTATTCTTATTATTCTTAGGTTTTGTCTTTTTATAGTGTCTCAGATTTCCTGGATGTTTTGTGTCAGGACATTTTTTGATTTAACATTTTCTTTGCACAATATATCAATGCAGTATATAACGTTTCTTGTTATTGATAATAATATTTAACTTATATTCAAATGATATGTTTTCATAATAGACTTGTACAATTAGTGAAAGTCTATTGATGCAATAGAGTAAATTTTGCAAATGTACTTATGAATATAGGCACATTAATTGGACCTCTGTTACAATATGATATAAGAGTAGAAAATTCATGTCATTTCCTGTGTCTAATGAAACTCAAACTGTGCTCTTAGTGTGCTATGAGAATCATGTGTTGCACGTTGCCTTGAATCATTAGAACAGAAAAGACCCTAGAGTGAATCAACATAGAACTAATTAATAAAAATTGATTTATCCCTTATTGATTATATAAAGCGTGATTAGATATTTTCACATCTCAATAAATCATATTAATAGCACTGTACTTATGAATCACTCTGAAGATATCTTCTAACCAATTCTAATTCTTCAAAGCTAAAATGCTAGGCCACATATTGCTTATGAGTTTTATGGCAATGTTCATGGGAGTAAGACTAGTGCAGGTGAATATCTTCGAGTTCCAGTCCAGCAAGGCCAGACACTGTCAAAAACCAAACCAAACCAAACCAACCAACCAACAAACAAAAAGCTAAAACTGTAGCTTTAGTTTTTCATTCATTGATGATGAATTGTATTTTGGGAACACTTCAAAATAATCAGTTCTGAGTAAAGCTATACTGTAATTGCAATTATCATCACAGTTTTAATAATGTAGCATGCACTATTAAATTAAGCAAGTAAGCTCCATGGTATATCCAGACATAAATATTTAGTTGTATTAGAACAACATCTCATTAGAGTACAGATTATCAAATATTGAATTATTCTGTCTCTTCTTTTAGAGATTAACCAAGAAGTAATCAAGGACTCTATCCTCAGGTGATATATGGAAAATAAGTGGTAATAATAACAAAAGCAATAATGATTTATCTTAACATTAGTGAGTTATATTTGCTCTGAATTTATTATATGCAATACATTGTACCATTCATTATGCATATTTTATTTAATCTGCATTGAAAAATTTTAATATTCAATGATCTTAGTCATCCAAGGGTACCTTAACAAAATTCTCTGTATTTGGTTAGGCAACAATAAAATCTATTATTCTAGCAGTTCTGAAACCAAAAGTCTGAGATTATGGTACCCACATGGTGTACTTTTTAAAATGTCACTGACTTGGAGATGTGAGTACCACAGTTTTCTTATCTCCTGACATTAGAAAGCATAGAACATAAACTCACTAGTGTATGAGTGAATAAAGTATTCTTGTCACATGGATATAATAATTACATCATGCACATTCCCACTCATGGGTTAATTGTCTTCCAAAGGATTCATTTTCAAATGTCATTGCATTGGGAGCCTACATTTAAATCTATGAGTTGGGGTCAGAGTATGATTTAGTTCACAATAACTTCCATCATTTGCATTTTTGTCAGATGATAAAGCACACACAAAAGATTGAGTGATTATCCAACAAAAAGTTTCATGCTGTTTGTCCATGGCCATCCGATGTTTATGGAATCTGAAGTTGTACTGAAGGGTTCTATACAGTGAAATGACTGGGAATTCAGAGTTTTTCTAGGAATAGTGTCATTGTTTGAATAGGATCTCCAGATTCCTACTCTTAAACCAGTCAATCTGCATATGCAAGGAAACATATTTTTGAGTTGGATTTTTTTAATACGGCAAATTACTATTTAAGTAATTACTTTTAGAGAAATATGTTTTGTGTTCTGAATTAAGTTTAGCAATAACAAAGATTTAGCAGTTAAAACGTTTAGTGTGTTATTCATTTATGTCACATTGAGAACTATGGCACTTCTGGGTACCCTCTAAGGAGAAGTCATGGATATTTTTGAGTGATTCAGTCTTGCATTAATAATATGAATTCCATGTCACCTTTCATTTATACAAAATAAAAATGAAAGAAACATTTACCCTCCTTTTCAGCCAAGGAACCAGTAACAGGAGTTAAATGCTATTAGCTATTGCTGTGCAAAGCATCAGTTGGATAAAAAGAAACAATCTTCCCATATGATAATGATACTTAACAACATTTAACAAAACTACTGATTTAGTCAGAAATCCAGTAGTTTGTGTTTATAATTATAAATCATACTACTGTGTCATACCATATTTTTAATAATTAAAAGTAATTCTTTATAAATTAAATATATTTAAATTATTTTAGATCATGCTCTCTACTCATAATATAGCTATACTGAAGTAAGTTTATAACCAATCAAATGTTCTGCAAATTTAATTTTTTGAAAACACACAATACTTATCTTCAATCATAACATCCAAATGTACATTAGAAATGATGTAAGTTTAGAATTCCCTTTTCATTGTTTGTGTCTCCTTGATTATCAGCTGTCTGCTCCTTTCACTCTCCCTCCCGATTCATTCTTTCTTCTTATTTGCCCAGAAACCTATTCTTATCACCACTCCCAGTTTCTATTTTCAATGAAAATAATGTTTCAGTCACTGATTCTTTAAAATTGGAGAGAAATTGAGAGTGATATATGTTGTATAGCTTCAATGCACAATTTTATTTCATGAAGTATTTCTATTTTTTTCTAATAATTTTAAAATTGTCAGCTTCAATTTAGTTCTGTAACTTTTATAAATCATTTTTGTAGAAATTGAAAAGTTCAGTCAAAATTCTTATTTCTGTTTTGTTTTATTTTGCTCATTTGGTCTTGCTTATGAAAATCCAGTTGCACCAATTCCATTAGTTGGAAGTATATCTTTCTTCCACTAAACTGTGTCCATGCTGTTGTTATATTTAGCTAAAATTTTAACTGGGTGTATTTATGTAATGTTGATTCTGTTTTATAGATATGTGTGTACATACTCTCACTCGAACTATGTTGTCTTTATTATTGCAACAAATGGAATATTAAGGAGTCTGAGCAAAATAATACCATATTGTTTCAATTATTTCTATGTATAAGATCAGTAATACAGAAACACTGAACACAAACAGTGCCATAAAGCTCTCCAGCATAAGATAAAAAAAGTGTTTTCCTAAGTAATATAGTGAACATTTTTAGTCATTAATATAAATTCATTTTTTGTAATTTCAGTTATTACATGACAATACCTGCCACAATTCCCAACCACTTATTAACTAATATTTTTCTACAACTGTTATGAATGTAAGTACTTTATCACCTTTATTTCTTATTTAAGATTAATTTTCCTTACAGAGTCTTCTTCAAAGGGACTTGTTTACCTATATTTAATCTTTGGTATATTACATGTTTCTGATTTTAATTAGGCTTTCTTATTTATGCATATTTAATTTGAGCTTCATTAGATTATTATTTAAATTTATTTTTTTCATTTTACATATCAACCACTTTTTCTTCTCCCTCCCCTTCTCCCATTTCACACTCTATCTCCCCCATTCCACCCCTCATTTACTCCTTGTGGGGGTATTGTGTTCCCCAAAATATTGTGTATGCTAATAAACTTATCTGGGGTCAGAGAACAGGACAGCCACAATATTAAACATAGAGGTTAGGCAGTGGTAGCATACGCCTTTAATCCTAGCATTCCAGAGGCAGAAATTCATGTGTTCAAGGATACACCCAAGCATGGTGACCCACACCTTTAATCCCAGAAAGCACGCCTTTAATCCCAGGGAGTGGTGGTAGAAAGCAGAAAGATATATAAGGCGTGAGGACCAGAAACTAGAGGCATTTGCCCTGGAGAGGCCTTTGGCCTGGAGAGGCCTTTGGCCTGGAGAAGCATGTGGCTGGTTAAGCTTTCAGGCTTCTAGTAGCAGTTCAGCTGAGACCCATTCTGGATGAGGGCTCGGGGCATCCAGTCTGAGGAAACAAGACCAGCTGAGGATCCAGGGAGGTGAGATAGCTGTGGCTTATTCTGTCTCTCTGACCTTCCAGTGTTCACCCCAATACCTGGCCCGGGTTTGATTTTATTAATAAGAACTTTTAAGACTTCTGCTACAACTCCTCATAGGGGGTAAGGCCTCCTTTGAGTAGTCAACACCTGCTGGCATACCAAGTTAGGGCAGGACTAAGCCCTTTCCCTCTGCTTCAAAGCTGAGCAAGGCATCCCACCATAGGGAACGGGCTCTAAAAAGCAAGTTCATGAACATGGAATAGGTCCTGGTACCATTGCTAGAGGCCACACAAACAGATCCAGCCATACAACTGTCACCTACACTCAGAGGGCCTAGTTCAATCCCATTCATGCTCCCTAGCTGTCAGTCCAGAGTCCATGAGTTCCCACTAGTTCAGGTCAGCTGTTTCCATGGTTTATCCCATCATGATCTTGACCTGCTTTGCTCCTATAGTCCCTCCTCACTCCAACAGAACTCCAGAATCTTGGCCAAATGCTTGTCTGTAGGTCTCTGTATCTGTTTCCATCAGTCACTGGATATAGGTTCTTTTGTGACAATTAAGGTAGTCACCAATCTGAGTACAGGGGAAGGCTAATTCAGGCACCCTGTCCACCATTGCTAGGAGTCTTGGCTGGGGACATCCTTCTGGGTTCCTGGAGATTTCCCTAGCACCAGGTTTCTCCCTAACTCCATATTAGCTCACTTTGTCAAGATACCTCTTTCATTGTTCTCCCTCTCCATCCCTCCCCAAATTCAGCAATCTCGATCCCTCATGTTCCTACCTCCATCTCCCCCACCTACCCAACTCCCAGTTTACCCAGGAGACCCTTTTCCCTTCCTGGAACAATCCATGTGTGTCCCTCTTAGTGTCCTCCTTTTTACCTAGCTTCTCTGGGGTTGTGGATTGTAGCCTGGTTATCCATTGCTCTGCGTCTAATATCTACATATAAGTGAGTACATACCATGTATGTCCTTCTGGATTTGGGTTAACTCACTCAGGATGATTTTATTCTAGTTCTATCCATTTGCCTACAAATTTCATGACATTGTTTTTTACCACTGCATAATACTCCTTTGTGTAAATGTACCAAATTTTCATTTTTTTAGAGTATATTTTTCTTCTTTTTTATTATTAAATTTTTTTCTGTCCATTTTACATACCAACCACAGGTGCCCCTCTCTTCCCTCCTCATTCCCCCTAGCCCACCCCCCTTTACCACCATCTTCAAGGCAAAGAATCCCATGGGGAATCAGCAGAGACTGGTACATTCAGTTGAGGCAGGTCCAAGTCCCTCCCCCTGAACCAAGTCTGTGTAAAGTGTCCCACCATAGGCACTGGGCTCCAAAAAGCCCACTCATGCAGCAGGGACAGATCCTGATCCCACTGCCAGGGGCCCCTATAGCAGGTCAAGCTAAACAACTGTTTTGCCTATGCAGAGGGTCTAGTCCAGTACCATGGAGGCTCCCCAGCTATTAGTCCATAGTTCATGAGTTCCCACTAGTTTCCTGATAGGGAAACATACAGACACAACCAAACCAAATTTTATTTATCTATTCTTCCATTGAGGGACATCTAGGTTGTTTCCAGATTCTGGCTATTGTCCTTGTGGTATAGTTGAGCATCTTTTGGGTATATGCCTAGGAGTGCTATTGCTGAGTCTTGAGGTAGGTTGATAACAATTTTCTGAGAAACCACTATACTGATTTCCAGAGAGGCTGTACAAGTTTGTATTCCCACCAGTAGTGGAAGAGTATTCCCCCTTTTCCACATACTCTCCATCATAAGCTGTCATCGATGTTTTTGATCTTAGCAATTCTGACAGGTGTAAGGTTGTATCTCAGAGTCATTTTGATTTGCATTTCCATTATAGCTAAGGATGTTGAGCAATTCCTTAAATGTCTTTCAGCCATTTGAGATTCTTCTGTTGAGAGTTCCCTGTTTAGATCTACACCCAATTTTATAATTGGATTATTTGGTATTTTGGTGTCTACTTTCTTGGGTTCTTTATATATTTTGGAGATCAGCCCTCTGTCAGATGTGGGATTTGAAAAGATCTTTTCCCATTCTATCCGCTGCTGTTTTGTCGTCTTTACTGTGTCTTTTTTCTTATAGAAAGTTTTGAGTTTCAGGAGGTCCCATTTATTAATTGTTGCTCTCAGTGTCTGTACTACTGGTGTTATATTTAGATGTGTGAGTGGGGTACTGAAGATTTTTATTAATATTATACCAGAACCTATGTGATATTTTATACATTTGAGTGTTTGTTTTATGAAACTGGGGGCCTTGAGATTCCTTGTCCAACCACTTACATTATATATACCCTTGTGATGGAATTTTTTTATTATATTAATATGTAATGGTCATATTTATCTCTACAGATAAATTTCTCTATGAAGTCTACTTTATCAGATATTAGATTTTCTATTTCAGGTAGTTTAAAGATTCCCTTTTGTTAATTTGATATCTTACCTTTGATTATTAGTTTCTAAATGACTTTCTTTGTTATATGAGTTTCTTGAACACCAGATAGTTGAAACTTTTTTGAAGCCCATCGTGTTGTCTGCACTTTTCTGCTGGAGAGATAAAGACATTTACATTAAAAATTACAGCTGAGAAGGGGTTACTGCTCTCTATGCTTTTGTTATTTGTTGATGGTTAAATGGATAGCTTTTTTCTTCTGCTGCAGTTGGTGGATGTCAGCTGGTTTGCTCTCATCTGGTTTTGCTTGTTTGTTTTGCTTTGTTTATCTAATGAAATATAATATTCCTTGTCTTCTTATGTGTTAAACTGTCCTTCTTGTTCCTATATGTATGTTATTTTACTAGGAACTTTCTGAAGTGCTGGCTTACTTGCTATATATTGCTTCCACTTGTGTTTATCATAATACAACTTTATATGCTACCTGTTTTCATAGACAATTTTCTGGGCATAACTACTTTTGTTGACAATTATTTACTATTAAGGGTTAGAATATATATATTATTTCATTAATATTTTGTCCTTTATGTTTAGTGACAACAAATCAGACATTATTTTAATATGTCAGCTTCTAAATTAGTTGGCATGATTTCTTATGGCTCTTAGTATTGTTATTTTGCTTTGTATTTTTGACAAGGCATCTATGATGAGTATTGTTTTTCTCTGATTTCATAAATTTGAGTTTGTAAATGCTTTCTATGTTTGGATGTTTATGTTTTCTCTTAATTTGAGAAATTCTTGCCTAGAATTTTAGATAATAGGTCATTTAAGCCATTTGTTTTTATCTCCACTTCTACCTCATAAATTCTCATTTTTGTTCTTTTGAGTATATTCTAGAATACTAAGATTTTTTGATCATGTTAATTAAATTTTTATATGTCTATATGTATGTACATACAATATACATGCCATATATATGCAATTGCATTAAAAATTAAAATAAATAAATATATTAAGGAAAATGAGGGATAAAGTTAAATGGATTATATTAATATCTTGGTTTATGCTTCTTCCTGTCAGGCAGGAGCTCACCATTATGCAAATGTTAGTTCTGAACATCAGGATGGTATACCAATCTCATGAAATAGCCTTTGCTAGAATCAGTCTTTTCAAGCAGACCTTCATCAACTCTGCTAGACACCATAGAAGTGGATAGCTCAGAACTAGACTTTGACTTCAGAACATATATTTCAGATTTAATTTTGGATCAGGATCATAACAATTTTCTTCATATTAGTAATATGGCAGTATCTCTTCCTGTGTTTACTTACTAGCACTTTATCTTTGCACTCCCAAACTATCTAATTGTCACAAAATACTTAGCTTTTTTAGTTAGTTGGTTGTGGAATAGCATTCTCAATAAGATTTTATAGTTTTTGTTGTTGTTATTTTTGGTTTTTGTTTGTTTGTTTTTTGAGAGATGTGTGACTCTGCTTCCCATTTAAGGACTTGACTGCCACTTTAGTTTTATCCATTGGCCCTGCTTGAAGACTGTTTTGTCTATGAGACAAAAGAGGTATGAAGAGTGAAGGACACAATAGGATATTTAATCAACACAACATGAAAAACACAGAATGTATTCATTGTTAGCATTTGCCATCTTAAAGTGAGTGGCCCAATTTGTAGCATCCTAAAGGAGTTTCAACAATAACATCAAGGACCACTGATCATTACACACATATCAGAATGGAAAGGTTTGAAATATTGAAAGAATTAACAACATAAGACAGAGAAATAGATAAAAGCCTATATTATTTTTGTAAAAGAGTTGCTTTATGTCACACATCTTCAGAGAACATAAAGAAAAATCTAACAATATTTCTTTGGAAATGAGATCTTTAGTACACAACATTTTATGTATGATTTTACGTGCTGTATATTTCTCTATAACATTATTTCAGTCATTGTATAAACTTTTAAGTTTTGATTCAAGCAATCTTCTGAGAATATTCATTAAATGTTTTATAATTTGTGTTTCTTATTTATTTTCAAAAAGTTTTAATCCACTAATCTCAATCTTAGATTTTTTACCTTGTTGATATTCTTGGAAGGTTGCAAGATGAAGTTGATGCTGTTTCTGTTAATTGTTTTTCAATTGTCATATATAAGTTATTTTCAAATTATGTCTTTAATCATTAAATAACATTTTTGAGATAATACCAGTTGTATTTTTCATACTGAGTCCATTTTCATTCTTTTTTTCTTCCCCTGCAATTGTATTTTCTCATTCATTTTTGGTTCTATTGTAGTGTAATTTATTGATTGATAAAAATGACTGATAATTAGTCTGTGATTTGTGTTCCAACTCTTCTTGCTCTGTCTTACTAAAGTTTTCTTATGTTGCTATATCAGGTTCCTTCAATCATTATAATGAAATGCCTGCAATAGGCTTTTCATAAAGAAAATAATGTTTATTTAGATTTTCTTTAGAGACTTAAGTCCAACATCAGGGGGAGGCTTCATAACTCAAAGCATTTAATGAGGATGTTAAGCAGCAATGACTAAAGCATATGCCAGAGGAGGAAGGGATAACAGTAAATAAAATGACATAATTTTGTTGAAGGACATGCACTAAATAATTTTTTGTACCCTCTTATAAGTTTCACCACTTATAGGTCTATAGAATCCACAGTAAAGCCACAAAGTGAAACAAACCTCTCGTACATGGACCTACCAAGTTCACTGCCCACCTCCAAACACAGAGTTATGTCCACTGCTTAATAACACCACGTATTTTGCTCTTGGATAGAATGAGAGCCTCAGTGGTCTATATAAATCAACTTACTAAGGAGTTCTCTGAGGAAAACAGACTCATTGATACAAAATGAAATGACACCATTGCCTCTTCATCTCCCAGGGAAAGATAGAGAAAGGTCCAGACCAGGTTGCCGAACCATGTGCCAGAAAGCCTTCCACATCCAAGAGAGAGCTCATGACCTCCCCTTCCCTTTTAGGAGGTTACATAAGCACGCAAGAACCACTGCCTCTATTGAGTCAGCTAGCCCAAGGTCATGGGCAGTGCAAATACCCATTACACTTCCCCTTTTGTTTAAATAAGAAGGTACGAAAACTAACACAAAACTATATACAATAAGAATGATTATCAAGTATTGTTTAGGAGAAAGAAAGGGTAACAACATAAGCAAAAGTGGAACTGCAGCCAACAAGAACAATGTAGGGTAAGAAACATATTAAATGTCCAGGTCATAAATAAACGACAAATTACAGAGATTACACCAAAAACTGTCCTATCCTGAAGAATCTAAATCTAGTATCTAATATGTTCTTAGCTAAGATATGAGAGGATTGTTACTGTAACTATCTTGTCTTCAACCCCATCAAAGACCTGAGAAGGAAAATAATATTACCTGAGTAAACAGGAAGTGCAAGCAAGCAACTTCTGAAAAAATGCAAGAAATGACAGAGACAGGTGGCTGCCTGGACAGTTACTCAATGTTTGTCTGCAATGTTGGGACATCCACTTTTGGCTACAGGCCTAGACTATTTGACAGAACATTTTCAGAAGCAAAGCAATTTGAAAGACCATCTTACCCTGTCTTTGCAAGGTTCAACAGTTGCTTTTCCTTATATCCTGTTGATCTGGAATGGACAGCGTGCTTACTCTCAGCAGACGAGACAAGGGTAGTTCTTTGCCCAACAGCCCATTTTTAAACAAAAAGAAGACAAACTCCATATGGAGTGTTTTCCATGCCCAACATCCTCCCAGAAGTAGATCAGTACTCCCAGAAGCAATCGTGTCTCATGTCAACACAATTCTAAGTTATTAAAACTTTTAAATGCCATATTCTCTAGGTCTATGAAGTATTTGAAGATTATCTATCCATTTGACATGTATTTATGTATATCTAGAAAACCTAACCAATATTACTATAAATATGACAAGCATGGATGACTATTAACCTATAATTTTTTTTTTTTGGTTTTTCGAGACAGCGTTTCTCTGTGTAGCTTTGCGCCTTTCCTGGAACTTACTTGGTAGCCCAGGCTGGCCTTGAACTCACAGAGATCCGCCTGCCTCTGCCTCCCGAGTGCTGGGATTAAAGGTGTGCGCCACCATCGCCCGGCTTAACCTATAATTCTTATCAATCTAAATAATTTAAAGACTAAGGCTTCACATTATAAAAATAAACAATCTGTAAACAGATATACAGTATAGAGACAATGACCTCAAAGTTGTGACAATATGCAAAAATATCTTAATCAGAGGTAGAAATGTATAGTGCAATATGATAACAATATCCT
Organism: Peromyscus nudipes; assembly: GCA_902168325.1. Lineage (NCBI taxonomy): Eukaryota > Metazoa > Chordata > Mammalia > Rodentia > Cricetidae > Peromyscus > Peromyscus nudipes. The sequence continues at coordinate 24,675 of CABHPH010154051.1, forward strand.
TAATATGTATCAATATACAAATATCCTAAATAGAGATAGAACATACATATAGTATGACAAATATAATTTTACATTTGTATCAATATACAAAGTATTTCAAACAGGAGTAGGAACATATGTATAATATGACAAATATAGTTTTGTATTTGTATCAATATACAAATTATCTTGAATAGGAATAGAAAAATAATTTTACATTTGTATCCATATACAAGAATCCATACCAATGTAAATTATCTAAAGCTGATAGTAATTGATTTAGTTTACACGTAGATACCAAAATCTACATTATTATCTTATCTCGTCTGTTCCCCCTTTTTCTTTTCCAAAAGAGAATCCTGAGTCTAAACTTTATTTTTCCACCCCCAACCTTATTATAACTTATAACCAACCCCTAACAGATGACAATTATCCATAACCCTGAGAAAATAAAGCCTTTTGGGAGAGGGGGCATCATTTTCTTAAATTAACTTTCTATCTAAGGAGTGATGGTATCTCTGTGGGATCCCGTGAAAAAACTGAAACAATGGTTAAGACTAATAAGGACTAGGTGTAATGTTTTTAGCCAGTCTCAGAGTAATGGGTAAAGCTTATCTGAAGTTCTAACTAGATATGTAAGATGATGAATTATCTTAGTGAGCCGCCTTGGAACTGTCCTGAATGGTTTGTAGTCCAGAACCAATCTTTGAGTGGTGTTTATCAGCTCAATGGCATCATTATAAACCAGGTAGAATTGTTGTTGTGGGGCTCTATCTTTCTTCTGAAGACTTCAGAGATTACTGTTAAGAAAATATATTGTTCATTATGGAAAACTTAAACATTATTAATATCAATGGAAAATTTAAATTTTAGGATAGCATGATATCTAAAGAAAGATTCCATAGAGTCAAGAATAAATATGGGGAGAAATAGAATTTTGACAACAAAAGTCCCTAGATTTTTTGTTTTCTTCTGCCCCACACCAGGTGGCTCTCCTGATATGAGGCAGAAACTCTTTATATTTTTTTTTAGCAACATGCTTGACTTTACAGAAGAGAGCTATGCTCCAACTCCAAAGACAGCTTTGATTATAATTGAGTTGGGACTACAACTTGTCTTAGAAGTGAAGAGATATAGATATTTATGTAGTGAGATTTTACCCTTTAGATAACATGGGTACAATTAGGTCAGCCAGCCACAAAAGAAACAAGATGAGAATGCTGGACTGAGAAAAGGTACCAAATGATGTGGTTAAACATAGATAAGAATTATGGGTTAATTTAAGTATAAGAGAAGCCTGAGTTACAAGCCAAGCATTTATAAGTAATATTAAGCTTCTCAGTCAATTATTGGGGAAGCAGGTACAAAATATTTAGGAGTTGCAGGCCCAACACAGAAACTTTTGCCTACACTTGGATTTCTTTCTATTTTGGTAAATGTTCCTAAATTAATATGCCAGATTCCATGTTTTACTTGGGCCTATGTATCTCTGACTGAGTTGTGACTGCACTATTATCATTTATGAATTGATGTTTAGCAAATGGTATACTTCATAGAATTCTAACCATGGCCTCACAAAATATGTTCACTTTTCAAAATGGCAGACTATTCCAATGTCATTTGTACTATTTATTTATTTTTTATTCATTTGTTTGAGTGAGTGTGTGTGTGTGT
>CABHPH010154051.1:26427-41934 GCA_902168325.1 Peromyscus nudipes
GTGTGTGTGTGTGTGTGTGTGTGTGCGCGTGCGTGTGTGTGTGTGTGTGTACCTCACTGGGTGTCTAGAGAACAGAGGAAAACTTTCTAGAATTAGTTCTCTACACCCATATTGTTCTTTGAGGCAGATATCTCTTCCTTCTATTGTGATGCATATATTCCAGGCTGACTGGCCTGTGAGCTTCCAGCTAATTCACTTCTCTCTGCCTCCTGTTTCAAAATAGGATATCTGGAATTACAATTGGGCACTACTACATTTGTCCATTTTTGCATGAATTCCAGGAATTTAATTTAGATCATCATGTTTGTATGGTAAATAATTTTACCTGATAAACTACATCAGCAATACTACAATGATTTCTAAATCCACATCTGATCATTAATGTTCTACTCCTTTATCAAGCAAATTCACTACTCTCCTGAGATAATGGACCTTGCATGCCATATTGTTTTAATGAATAACCACATTAGCTGCATTTTTCCTATATGAGTAAATACATTATAAGTCTATGAGTACATAGCTGCATATATGATGTGAATATACTATAATTCATTTAAAATATGAGTATATATGACTGAGTCCATAGAGATTATTCTGATACTTGTGTGTTTTTGTTTTGTTCTTAGAGATGGTGTCTCTCTATGTAGCCCTGGCTATTCTGGAACTTGCTATGTAGTTGAGGATACATTCAAACTTGTAGAGAGAGAACCATCTAGCCCTGACTCTGGAGTGCTGTAATTAAATGTGCATTCAACCACACATGGCCCATGACACTTAATTTTAATTGACACAATCATACATTCTAGAATAATCAGGGAACAGACTTTTAATGAGATATTATCTAGATCAGATTCACCCTTGGGTATGTCTCTGGTTAATTGTATTGATTACATTAATTGAAGTAGAAAGAACCAGCCCAAGAGTAGGTGGCATGATTCTGTGTGTTTGGTTCTGGTCTGTTAAAAAATAATGAAGAAAATCTGAACTGAATATAGATACGCATGCATTTATCTATTGCTCACTTCTTCTGAGTGTGTCTATAGTATAACCAGTTTATTCAAGCTACTACCACTGTGACTTTCTGGTTTGATGGACTATAACTGGGAAATATGTGCTCAAAACATTGCTTTTTTCAAGATATCTCATTACAGCTATAAGAAATGAAACCAAGATGATAACTATATGTAATTAAATGTATTTTATTATATAATGTAAATATAAATTACCTCTACATAAAATATATACACAAAAATAACACACACACACACACACACAAATACAATGACACACACAAATACACAGGGCACTTTTCTGTTTCCCTGGGGAACATTAGCTAATTGAATATCTAAATAAGAAATCCCTGGTGATTTAACAGATTCCTACTTGTGAAACATGTCTTTGTAAACAACAATAATGCTTAATCTACATGTTCTTTTTCTGTTAACTACTTTATGGGAAAACTTCATCTGGGAAGAGAATATATTTCTTGCCTAGTCAGAAGAACCATGAATTCTGATGTTTTAATACTCCGGGTCATGTTTTCCTTCATGCAATTTCAAGTATCACTTTCATTTATCTATCAATCTGGCAGCCACATTAATTTCTTATTAATAGAAATTGGAGTGAGTACAAATAAAATTCTTAAAGCAATTATAATGCTAATCAACATAATGCAGGTCATGGGCAATTAACACAACAAAATTAATTTAGAAATATCTGAGACCCAACACATACTGCATTCTGCTTACCTCCTCTCAAACCTGTGTTAAATAGGTATTTGCTGCAATATTTTCACAATGTTTTACCTAACATTACCCCAAACAATTCTCTTTCCATATTCCTACACTCTTATTATTACTAATTTTACTACTGTGTATGTATGTGCACCGTATGTGTGCATGCCTGTAGATGCCAGAAGAAGGTGTTAAGTTCCCAAGACGTGGAGTTACAGTTCTAAGCAGCATTATGTGAGTGCTGGGACATGCACTTGAGTTCTCTGGAAGAGCAGAAAACACTCTTAACCATTGAACAATATTCCCAGCCCTTTTCTAGCTTCTTTGAATCCATACAAAATGCAAAACAGAATACTTCATGGACTTTTCTTTTCTCTATCATTTCTTATTCTTTTGTCCCATTGCCCTTTATTTAACCTCTCCTTTATTTAATTCTACTCAAAATCTTCTATTGATCTCTCTGGCCTCCTTTACATGTTCTATTTACAACTGATTAATGACACTAAATACCTTCCTCAAATAACATCAGTGGTATAACACCACTCTATCTTGTATTATTCAAATCTCTGCAAATAAATCTCTTCTTTATATTGAATTGAGTTTAGAAAAAAAATTATGTGACACTTGCATCCTCACTCAATACTTGGCCACAAGATCCATTTTCTCGAGGCTTCTTCCTATTTACAGTTCATATTTTATATGGTCTGAAGAATTTTGCCCCTTTTACTCAATTTGGATGCCATGTGCTTAACTGAAATCACAGTAACATTCTGATGAAAAATAGTTTAAGTATTCTTCCCTACCAGGGTACAACTTACAGTTGATTAAGTAAGCTTTCCAGGATTATCAACAAACAAAAGCTCTTTTATTGCTATCAAAATGACTTATAATAACACAAAGGAACATGAATATGACATGAAACAAAATGATGTATGTTAATAAGAGGCTTACCTATTTCATGCCAGTGGAAACTAGAACAAAATTTATTGTTATAAAATGTCTTTTATCTTAATGACCCTTTAGCAATATGTATCCATTGATAGCTATAACAATATTCTACTACTTGCATAATTTATTTCTTGTTGTATGTGCTTGTATTGCTGCTACTAACACCCACAGGTTGTCTTGATTCTAATTCAGTGCCTAAACTAATGAATTGTTTTTTCTCTGATAGGGTTTATAATGAGTCTATTGACCATCTCCTTGAGAATCTCATATTTATTCAATCTCCTGAAAACACAAGATCTAATCCAGATATCCAGTCACTGCTTAGTACAGAGAATACTTCATGGAAGATTATTTTTTATAAATCATCTAACACACCACAGACAAGCCATTAGATAGCTGTAAGTTAATTTTACATGGATATAGACTATCAAGACAGGCAAAAACTTATTCCATTTTCTAAATGGGTTTCAGAAAATACTCACTAGCTTTAAGATATGTGTATTTTCAATTCGTTCCAAAAACTGACTCAGCAAGGCGTAAGCTCGTCCTGTAGAGTAACATGTAGAGAAATGGAGTCTAGTGGAGTCATAAACACTTGATGACCTCAACTCACTGTGGGACACTTTGGCGGGCTATATATACTTCAGTGATTTATTTGAAGTTAGCTAAGGTTTCATTGAGCCTATATTGCAGTTTAACTTCCACCAATTCTTTTCTTAGGCATCATCTATAGACTAAATGCCACGTCAGTATCAACTTCAAAAAGAGCCTAATTTGTGAAAGCAGGTACCAAAATATTCCAAGTCAGCAGATTATAATTTGCAATTAAATCTGGCAATGAATCTCTATCACTGGTAGTCTGAGCCCTAGCACAAGTTTATTAAAACTCTCATCATTCAGATAGTAAACCACTGCAGAAAGCTACCCTGAGCAATACTCAATGGAGCCATTAGAACAGGGACAATTCAAGGATCCAGATTGGAAGAGACTTAGCATATGAATCGTAAAGTATAGGAAAGCCATGAGTATGAGGCTGCCTGGATGCTTCAGAATACAAATTCATCTCAGAAACATGGCAGAAATGGATGAGACTTTTAGTCCATTGAATATGAAAGGTAAAAATTACATTTGAAAATTCTTTATGGAGAATATGATTTCAACGTTTTATCTTGTTACCTGGTGTGTCTTTTATAGGGCTGTCATTCCTGTCTCTTATTTTGTTCTTTTATATACCTCTTATAACACTAACTTTTAGAAGCATACAATATGTTTGATTCATCTGAGCATAATTCATAAATTCAGTCTTATGCATATCTGATTTAAGTGTCAATTAAACAAAATTTTTGGTTTAAACTATATAGTTCATGTTGGAACATGTTAAGATACTTCACCCGTCTTAGTGTTACTGTTGCTGTGATGAAATACCATGACCCCAAAGAAACCTTGTGGGGAAGTGATTATTTGGTTTAAGATCACATACCACTGTTCATCACTGAAGGAAGTCAGGACAAGAACTAAAGCAGGGCAGGATTCTGGAGGCAGGTGCTCATACAAGGGCCATGGAGGAATTTGGCTTACTGGCTTGCACCCCTGGCTTTCTCATCCTGCTTTGTCATAGAACCCAGTACCACCAGCAAATTGGTGTCCCTTCTACAGTAGGCTGGTGCTCCCACATCAACCACTAATTCAGAAAATGCCGTGCAGGCTTAGCTACAGCCTGATTATATGGAGGAACTTCCTCAGTTAAGGCTTCCTCTTTTTCAATGACTCTAGTTTGTGTGAAGTTGACATACAACTAGCCAGCACAGGGACAACTATATTTTGTGTGTGGGAAAAAAAGGTATTTTGTGGAGCAAGAATAGAATAGTACAGCTTGAATCTTTATGACTCTAGAAAGTCATATGTTAAAGTTTTAACAGTGATCATAAAGAAAATTGGCAAGGGTTCTTTGTGAGATAATGATATTATGGTAAAAGAACTCTCATGAGTGAAATGTATTCAAGAAGCTTATTTTGTCTCTTCTATTATGGGGACGGGAGCACAACTAGAAAACATCATCTGAGAGGAAACAGGCCTTTACCTGACAATGATAGTGGGCATTCCTAGCCTCTGCGACCACGGGAAAAAAATTTGGTGTTTATAGCTTAACCCGTCTATATTCATTTTTAAGGAAATATTAAAAGGCCAAATCAATATGCTAGAAAATAATAATGAAAGACTGCAGCCAACAAACAGTTACTTGAAGTCGAAATATGAATGTCAGAATTTCTCTTTCATCATTTAAAGAAAGATTTATTTTTCTGAGCAGATGGGCAGAAAAAAAGGTGAAGTCGAGGTTAAAAAATGAACTCTCAGTGCTACAAAACACCAGAGTAAGCTGAAAGAGTCAACAAGGCTGGTGTTAGGTCATAACCTGGGCCTTAGTGAAGAAGCTACACAACTGGTATTCTTTAATTAGAAACACCTGGGAAGATGCCCTTCTTCCTATTTTGAATCTCTAGATTCAATTACCTCTGCCAAGCCTGTTTAATGGCTTACTTACCCTATTATGATCTGATATGAATCCTTGAAAGAGAAAATTCCTCCAGATGGTAATATGTGTCTTTTCATTGCTTGTATTTTCTGCCTAGTCACTAGATCATCTGTTAGAGACAATAAACAATATCATTTAGAATTTGTTTCACACTAACTTGAAAAGGAAGAAGCCAGATATATCTTATAAAAATATGGAATATGAGAAGGAAATATTTCTAGGACTTTATTATAAGTGCATTTGATGAACAGACTCTGAAGGTTTATGGGAAAATATATATTTATTGACTTGGGAAATTTAAGATTTAAGATTTAGAGTTAATAATTAGAATAGATTAATTTAGATTTAGATTTAGATAAAATTTAGTAATCTTCTCAATGTCTTACAAATGATACCAACATATTGAGGTTGGCTTCTAGAAATGTGGTTTAGAAATTACCAGAATGCTAAGAGATTTAGATACCATGAAATGTGTATAGCAAGTGAAATGCGCAGGATATATGAACTAAGGAAGCTTTTCAAAGGGAAGTTGATTCCTAAGGGTTCAATCACTCTTAAGTTTGCCATAGCGAAGGGTTAGAGCTTGCAAAGTATTAAAAAGAATAGCTCCTTGAATTTTGTGTATGAAAAAAATGTACTCTATTTCTAGTATTTTGCTGTTGTTGTTGTTTTGTTTTTTGAGACAGAGGTTCTCTGTGTAGTTTTGGATCCTGTCCTGCCCTGTGAGCAGAGTTTGATGCTTCTGTGTAGAACAGGCCAAACAGACCAGTATGTCAGCAGGATTTGAACCTGCATGGGGAGACCCCCATGGATTTCTAGTCCATCACCTTAACCACTGGGCTACAACTACAGCTCTTATTTCTACTATCTTAGGACCTACTTATATGTGTTAATGTAGATTTAATATGGAAAGCTTCAAATTCCATCAAACAATTATTTACCATGGGAAGGCTTAAAGATTTAGAAAAACAGCTATAATAATGTACATTTATGTAAAAGACACCATCAACAGTAAGAATTTCAATGGTAATATTAGAGAACAAAGAGCTCCTGGTCAGAAAATAGAATCTGTGGCCTGGGTAGAGACCTAACAGTTCAGCTAGGCCTGCTTGCTCACTTGGCCCAGTGACCATCCCTAGGAAGACCAGATCAACTCAAACCATGCTAAAGACCTGGGCAGAATAACTAGTCCTATTATGAGGTATTGTACTTTTCCTCCCCAGAATCTCTGCCTTTAGAGCAGAAGTTTATCAGACCACAGGGTCCCAACTCTACAGCTTTTAAGTCTGCCTACTCACAAAAAACCAGACCTTTGTCTTCTCTTTGTTCTATGACTATTCTTGTACTTGGGCTTTCTCCTGAGCAGTTTGGATTTCTTTGCTTTTTCTACAAAGCCTCCCTCTTCATTGTGTGGCTGTTTGTCCTCCATGTATCTGACCTGAAGCAAAGGTCTTGGCTTCAGAAATGGAGTGATAAAAATGTGCAAAGGAAATACAGTAAGTCAGGACAGGGTTGGGAAGGAACTCCTACTGGAAACTCATGCTTTAGCTGGTACAGTAAGGTTTGAAAATAAAGTGGCAGAATAAAAAATTAAGGTGAAGAACATGAACCAAGTCTGGAGCAGAAAAATGTGTCCCAAGCAAGAAATAGCTAATCTGGTCCAGGTTGGGACACATAATTGGACAGGAAATAGGAACAGGTAAATGGCAGGTAATTCTGTAGACTTTGTCAAAAGTAAGAGGACCACAAATTATCCAATACTCTGGCTCTTACGAACTTTGACTCCTCTGTAGCAATGTTGCTTGAAATTTGGGTACAGGAGTTGTTTGTAGCTATATCTTTAAGAGAACAACAACTGGTTCTCCAATACCAAATGATCAGTCCTGAAAACATACACAGGGGTAATATAGCACAAACTGAGCAGATTGGATTTAGGAATATATACACATACATAACTGCATTTAACAATAATTATTGAAAAAGTGAAAATTAATTTGAAAAAGAACAAAGGGGGGTATGTGGGAGTATTTAAGGGAAGAATATTTCTTAGCTGGGGTTACTACTACTGTGATGAAATATCATGACCAATATACCTTGTAAAGTAAAGGGTTTATTTGGCAATACAGGCCCATACCTCTGATCACCATCAAATTCAGACAGAAACTCAAACAGCACAGGAAACTGGATGCAGAAGTTGATTCAGAGGCGATAGAGGAATGCTGCTTAGTTGCATGCTCTTCATGCCTTTCTCAGTGTTGTTTTGTTGTCAGTACAGAGGCTACACTTAAAACTATTACTGTTTCATCTACTGACTACAGATCCATAGTCACAGACCTGCTGCTCAGGCCAAGGCCTAGAGGGACATCTGTGTCCCTCCAGAACCAGAACCATTTTTGCTGCTTCAACCAAATGCAGTTTTTAACTAAGTCTCTATCATTATATTTTACCAATAAAGACTTGGGAGTCAGATAGAGGGGTGAAAATCTGCTAGCTCAAAGAAGACAAGAAGCATGAGCTGATCTTCATCTTTAGTCAGTGACCCAACAAGAGAGCATCCGTCTACTGCTCCCAACCAAATAGACTGCTACACTCAAAGTTCCTTCCTATTACTTCCTATGTTTCTCTCTATCTGTCATCTGTACTCCGTCTGACTCCCTATGACTACTTTCTGTCAACTAGCTGCTGGCTCTGACTCCTGACACAAGGTTGATTTTATTTAATTAACACAGTATTAGTGGTCACAATGTGATGAAATATCTCACAATAGCTCGGCTTGCTTTCTTAAAGAACCCAAGATCACCCACAATGGGCTGGCCCAAACAATCACTAATTAAGAAAATGCTCTAGTATTCTGTGGTGGAGTCATCTTTGTGGATTTCTGGGGACCTCCCTAGCACTCTGCTTCTCCCTATTCCCATGGTGTCTTCATTTACCATGGTATCTCTTTCCTTGTTCTCCCACTCTGTTCCTGATCCAGCTCGAACCTCCCGCTCACCTAAGCTCTCTTTCCCCCCACACTTGCCCTCCATTAGCCCCCTCACCCCCAGTTTCCTCCTGTAGATCTCATCCATTTCTCCATCGCTGGGCAATCCCTGTGTCTTTCCTAGGGTCTTTCTCCCTCTCACTTACAACTACTTGTAGTATAATTAATATTATCTTCAAATAGATAATGGCTGATTCATGATTATCAGTAAATATTTTAGTTTTTCTGCCTTAGACATCTCTGTGAATCCAACCTGGATATTTGGAAAAAGGTGTCAGTTTATGATGTCTCCATTCTAATATATGCTTTCTCTATTTTTCCTTTCTCATGTTACACATCCCTCACACACCTGTTTAATATGATTTATTTAGATCCTCATACAATTAAAATTTTGCCTTTTGACACACATCAACTGAGGTCTCCATAAATCCCCCCTTTTATAAGATATGTGCTAGTAAGATTCCAATATCTGGAAGAGGTATGACATTTCTGATCAAGAAAAGAGATAACTTGTTAGAGGGCATCCCATTTTACCATTGAAACTGCCTGAACTTGTAGGACAAAGACTAAAGTATTAGATGTCCCCTTCAATACTCTTAACTTCTTCAGTGAAATCTTCATAGCTTTATTGGAAAAACAGCCTTACCAATCTTAAAATGTCTATGTCTGTGTAACATTTACAAAAAGCATAGACAAAAAACTAAAATAGTTTGAAATAAATCTTAATTTAGTTATGAATCAGTCTGATATGGGACAGGACTGGAGAAAACCACCATCTACAAATGGTGCCCAACAGGTTGACAAGAGTTTCCACCTAAAACCTAAGAAAAAAAGATTCTAAAATGGAGCTAAAACAGCTTCCTAGTTGTCTCTCTCAAGTTAGCAGCAGCCTGTGTGCTTGAGCTACTCTTTGGCAAGTTTGTTGCATGTGTGCGGGCTTGACCTATGCTATGTTGGCTTGACCTATGCTATGTTACACAGAGGTGTCTCCAAGCTGCGCACTATGATGTGAGTTGGATATAGTTTCTGCTAGTTAAAAAAAATAGAAAAAAGGGGGTTTCTAGGCTACACGCTGCTTTGATAAAAGCATAGACCCACTATTTCTAAGAGTTGATGGCTCTCAGAGCTGGCGGTAAATGTACCACCTCCATGTTGGGAAGCTGAGGTGGGCAGAACCACCAGCCACAGAGCATTTCAGTCTTAGAATGCTGCAGTTTAAAGCAATAGGTTCACAATAAGGCAGATTCAGTTAGAACAGTTTACAATGTGTGTAAAAATACACATAGGCTTGAAAGAGAGAAAAAAATATATGCAGTTATATAAAGAAATAAAATTTTTAAAAATAAAGTCTTTAAAGAGACAGTAAAGGTAGTATAAAAATGAAGCCACATAAAGATGGCTATTACACAGAGAATCTGGATTATGTTGTCTTTGATATTCTTAACTGCAGAAAGACATTTGATTGTAAAAGCTATTGAGTTAGGCCAATACGTATATTTTAAAGATACCTTAACTTCAAAATTTGGATCTAAGGATATGTTGCTTTGGAAAAGAGGCTCTGCTTTTGTTTCCACAGAAAGCCACAGGCGATGGATTTGTTCCAGATTAAGATACATCAGGTTTGACCAGCCAAGACCCCCTGAAATATCTCCAATGACACGATGGCCCAGATGATCTAACATCCAGAATGGTTTCAAGGCAACTGGCTCAGACAATACAGCCTCATGGACTAACCGATAAGCCTAAAATTTTCTTTGTGTCCCCATAAGATAGAGCGCCCCCCCCTCCAGCAGGAAGTAGTAAGAGAAGCTACGCCCAAATTCCCAAGTATACCAAAATGGCTTTGGGGATGGAATTGGCTCACTCCTTCTCTAAACTCAATCATATTCCTGTAGCTGGAGAGCTTCTCTTCAGTCCCGCCAAGCCCTGTCAGTCCGACAGCCCACTTTTAAAATAAACACACAGATGCTTATATTATTTAAACTGTTTGGCCTAATGGCTCAGGCTTCTTACTAGCTGTTCTTATATCTTAAATTAACCCATTTCTATTAGTCTATAAGTTGCCATGTGGCTTGTGGCTTACTAGTACCTTACATCTCACTTGTCATGGCGGCAGCTGGCAGTGTCTCTCTGCCTCAGCCTTCCACTTCCCAAAATTCTCTCTGCTTGTCTCACCCATACTTCCTGCCTGGCTACTGGCCAATCAGCATTTTATTTATACAGAGCAATATCCACAGCATATTCCTAAAAAATATTCCTAAAAAAAAAGGTTGAGAGATTATTGTGTTTCATATCAGAAGAACCCTCTGGTGTGGGACAGAAAAAAACCCAATATTTTTATTTAAAACAGATTAATTATAAATACAATATCTTTCTAAAAGAAGAAAGGGGGATATGATATCGATATATAGGGTATAGATAGGGTAGGATAAAAGGGTAGATTAATGAACCTACTTTTAAAGAACAACAGCTTGTTTAAAAATGTTTTACATTGCTATGGAATTTAGTTTATTGATACAAGTTTAAACTTAATTTTGTATAGTGTATATATATTTCTACTGTCATTTGAGGTATCATGTTTATATAACTCATTTAGATTGTAATGGATAATTAAAAAATACAGATTAATAAGTAGTCTTCTATGATAGTCAAACTTGTAGCCATGTTAGTTAATTTTTCTAGGTATACATACTTATATTTCAGATAGATACATAATCGTCAAACATTTCAAAGACCTACAGAATATGATATTTAAAATGTTTTAAAAATTTAGACTTTCTGAACAGTGAGATGTGTCTGCTCCTGGCAGCACTGACTTACTTCAGAGAGGAGGATGGGCATCGAAGACACTCCATAGGGAGTTTATCTTCTTCTTGGCAAAAATAGCCATTTGGGCAAGAAACTGTTCTTGCCTGGATTGCTTGATTGACTGGACATTCAGGACCCATAGGAAGGTGACCCCTGTAATTTGCTTGGCAAAATAGTCCTTCAGGTTCCTGCTTCACAGAGGAAACTGCCAGACATTCTATAGGACAGAGAGAAGTAACTGAGAGACTCTAGGCCTGTGGGCTGAAGACAGATGCCCCAACATTACAGAGGAATTTTGAATGACTCTCCAGGCTGCCAGCTGTCTCTGTCTACCCTACAAGACTCCCGAAAGTTGCTTGCACCCTTCTCCCATTTCTTAGGTAATAGTATATCCTTCTGAGGTCTTTGATGTAATTGAAGACTAGATAGTTATAATTTTCCTTAGTTATGATAAGAGATAAGTTAGATATGAAACCTTAGACTCACAAATATAGGATAGATAAGATATCTTCTTTAATTTTGCCAAATGCAAATAGACTAGATATTATAAATAGACTAGATATTGTAACTGTAATTATTGCTTGATAATTGTTTTGTTACCTGTAATTTTACCATGTGAAAGTTAAAACCTTTCTTTTTGAAAAAAAGAAAAGCAGAAGTGCTGTGGGATGTTCTGTATGTTAAATGTGTTGTTCAGATTGGTTAATAAATAAAACACTGATTGGCCAGTAGCCAGGAAATAAGTATAGGCAGGTCAAGGAGAGAGGAGAATTCTGGGAAGTGGAAGGTTGAGGCACAGAGATGCTGCCAGCTGCCACCATTAGAAGGTGTCAAGATACCGGTAAGCCACAAGCCACATGGCAACTTATAGATTAATAGAAATGGGTTGATTTAAGATATAAGAACAGTTAGCAAGAAGCCTGCCATGGCCATATAGTTTATAAGAAATATAAGTCTCTGTATGTTTACTTGGTGGGGTATGAGCTGCTGCTGGACTGGTAGGTGAGAGAGATTTGTCCTGACTCTGAGCCAGGCAGGACCAGAAAAACTGTAGCTACAAGTCAGTTTACCCCAAGTGATCAAAACCTAACAAAGGTATCAAAACATAATAATTATCTCAATTATTTTTTTGGTTTTTTTATGGCAGTACTTGTAAATTTTCCCATGAATGAAGCACTTAGGAATTTCATTAATCAAAGATCCTTAAATCTTTTTATTCACCAGCCTTGCACAGTTTAGACATGTGATTTGTCGTTAATTTTCATGTTTTTTCCTCAGTTTTTATTTTTCATTCTTAGGGAAACTAGCTCATTTTTCATTTAAAAGGCATCATTTCCTAAAATATTGTCTCTTCTTCTTATCCCTTTAGCCTCATACTTATATCTTTTTCAACAATCTTCTACCATACATCGAATTTCTTTCTCTTCCTTTCTTCCTTCCTCCCTCTCTTTCTTCCTTCTTTTCCTTCTTTTCATCTTTCTTTTCGTGTCCTAAGCATGAAATTGCTTTAGTCACCAAGGTAAGCATCAAGGTAAGATGAACAAAGTATTGTCATCTACTCTACCTGTGACTGTTACAAGAACACCATCAGCAGCAAAGTCAATTTCTTCCTTACATCATTTTTAAAGCAAGACTGGACACTAAATTGCATACAAGGTATATTGCAGCAAGTTAAACTTGTATATACTCATATTTTATTACCATTTTTTGTTGCAAATATCAAGAAAATTTCCTTTCCTTTTGGACTACTTTTTTATACTTTCACACACATACCTTGTTTGTCAGCTCAGAGTCTGAGAGTTAGAAATAGATACATTATTAAAATTGCATTGTGGTAGGAGCATATTTTTACAAACAAGAGCAGAAGGTAAATTACAGAGGGTCAATTTTTTCTTATGTGTTAATTCTATAGACAAAATACATTTATTGGTTTTTTTAAATCTCATGATGGATATTATTTCTTGTTCTCTTTTTTTGATACCTCTTCTTCCTACATTTGCAGTAATTTTCCCTTCTCTGTATAATCTTGTTTTTTTTCAGTTCTCAATATCTTAGAATTTTCTTGCTATTTCTAAGCAGATATTACTTACAAAGTATACTTTTAGCAGCCCCTTGTCCCAAAGGCTCTTCTGTGTTTAATCTCACATTTTTTATCTGACCCTATAGCCTTTCTTGGAACTTTGTAATCCTTTCTTTCCCCTCATGTACATTAAAACCTTATTTATATTCTAGGACTTGGGTAATGATTTTTATTCTCTTTTATGATCAAAGATGTCACATGTAGATGAATCTCATTATTATTATTCCATCTAGGTTGTTGTTTTAAGAAAAATTTTCATCTGTCTTTATTATACCCTATCTGGTTGTATGTCTTCTTTCCCAAATCCGCATGGTATCCTTACTTTTCACTCCACCTTTCTTAACTAGGGAAGATAATACTCACTAATGATATCAATTTGTGCCAGACATACAGTTGAGTGAGGTTCAGGGAATGAATCCAGTTGTTCACCTACCTCATATACATCTTCTGTCAGAAACCTTTGTTCCATTTTAAACTTTTGGACCTCTGGGCAGGTAAAGAGGAAGACTTATTCCTACCCCACCCCGAAGAAATTCCCTGAATATGATCATTGGTTGAGATGGTTCCTTAGTTTTGAAATGAGTATTTTGAACACAATCATGGATTTATTGAAGTTTCTTGAGGTTTTGATTTTTCTTCATGGGAAGTGAAAGATCAAGAAGAATTCAGACAAGAGCTGGACCTGGAGCTGGGCCTGAACCTGGAATAGGAGCTGAAGCATCAGGCACTGGGAGTCCTAGCATCAGTGGACTATGGGGGTGATCATGAAATCCCATTTAGAAGTAGGTTTATCTTCTCATGTTTACTTGGTTGCCATTGTTTCAGAGAAAAGAGGGTCCAGCAAACAGCATCATGTATTTCCACATGACTAAGAGGGCTTTTGTCATTAACTTAATTCTATGAGTATAACTTAATACTGACATATCCAATCTTCATCTGCTGTTTCTTTTCCCCTTTATTCAGTGCTTATCTTCTAAATACTGGAATATGTGCCTCAGAAAACTATCTGGGGGAATCCTGCCCCTATTAGTCTCAGATCATTTATCTTTTTCCTTAATTAAAGAAGCCTAATTTTCCATCTTTCTCATGTGTTTCTGATATCTTGATCAGAGGCTCAGTCCTTCCCTTCAGTATCATTAAAACCATTGGAAGGCATTTATGGAGGCACTTTTTGGCTACTGGTTCATCTGTATGAACTGCCAACTAGGCTGCTCCTGAACAGAGTCCCTGTGGACCAACTCATGCTTTGTGAACTCTTAGGTTCCAGACAGAGGTTTCTTATATTCTGCCAAAATTGCTCCCTCCATCTTGTGCCAGGTCCCTCACTCAAAAATGGAACAGCAGACTAGGAGTCCATACTAGCTTCACATTTGCACACAGTTCTCAATCACCCCACAAAATCTTTGTGCTATGCCAACCACAAAAGCAGTACTACAATTTTAATTCTTTTTCTTTTTTTTTTTTGTTTCTCTTTCCAAAACCTTAACATTCACCTTTATGGACATTTGGGAGAAATAAAAGATGGGGGAATCCTCATTCATCTTTTTTTGGTATCTCTTGGAGTTACTACACACCCATCAATATAGCAGGTCTCTTATACTCCAACTGAATCTTTTATTTCTCATTTTTGGAGTGATCTCATGACTGATATCCCATTTACATCCTCTGAAAATTTCCAAGCACTAAGGTAATATTTTATGGTTTAATTGTCTTACTTTGTTTCATGCATAAATCTACTCATTGCTGCAATATTTGATTGGGACCCTTAACTCCATTTTACTGATTTGCTTCTAATTTTGCGTTCTGTTAGTTCCAGAGACAGAGAGTGCCTCCACATCTAGAGCCACTGCAAAAAGGCAGCAGGGCATACCTCCCAGAATCTTCATCAATCCCTAAGACTGTCATGAATTGAATGAACCCCACATCTAGCACCAAGTTGTAAGAACCAGGTCTAGAAATTCTCAAGAAAATGGCTACACAATCTAAAGTATTTTGGCAACCCAGAAAGTTTTGCTTCTGCAGAGTGTGTGTAGGTGTGCCAAATCAAGCTGGCAAGGACACATAAAATCTGTGTTTGAGGTGGGGCATTGCATTTTTGTTCTTAATTCAAAGATAGACTATACCTCTCTCTGAGTATTCAGAGCTCAACTTCACATTATTACCCTATTGGCTGATATTAGTTGATAAGTTCAATGCAATTTGGAGGACAAATTGCAAACTTCAGCACATATTTTGATATCAATATATGTTAACCTCGGACAATCTTCATTTCTACCAAACTGCTTCTTTATTTTTTTTTCATATAATTTTGTCTCCTTTAACCTTTTGATAGAAAAGACAGTGCATTTTGTCTACATTTCCCAAACAATACCTTTAAGTTAATTATTTTATGCTATTGCCCTGGATAGAACCTTCAGGAAAA